>ML104206.1:0-35249 GCA_003697995.1 Taxidea taxus jeffersonii
TCAAGCAAGGTCCTCCCAAATGTCTGGGGATGGTAGCGTTACCAGTCTTCATGTAACTTAGCGCATAGTGCTGGGGTCATTTTTGTGAGTTCAGTAAAGATCATGCGAAAAGTATATTTTAGCAGCTAATCTGTGCAAATTATGTTTGACTGTAGAGATATGGAACTCGGGGCGCCTGGGTGGCTCAGTGGGTTAAAGCCGCTGCCTTTGGCTCAGGTTGTGATCCCTGGGTCCTGGGATCGAGCCCTGCATCGGGCTCTCTGTTCGGCGGGGAGCCTGCCTCCCTTTCTCTCTGTGCCTGCTTCTCTGCACTTGTGATTTCTATCTGTCAAATAAATAAAATCTTTAAAAAAAATATGGAACTCTGCAAAACTGAAATGCATTTGTTTAGCTTAACCTAATTACTAAAGCGAGTTCTGAAACCTCCTCATTCCTTTCAAGGTATTAGGGGTTTCACTGAACAGAGCCAATAGAAACTCATTTTGGAGAATACTGTGCTTCTAGGTCTCATTCTGGTGCAATGCACGCTGTTACTAGCCACAAAATGCTTTTGATTTACCAGGAACTCTTTTGACAAAGCTCTTCTCCCTTCAGGAAAGTGTCGGTGGTGGTGCTGATGAGATGGAACAGAGGAGCAAAAAAAGGCAATCCAGATAAAGCAGTGAAGTTCTTCTGTGCGATCTGATCCGATAAGGAAGATCTACTTTTTACCTTTACTTTTCCCTGAGATCCTTTCCACAAATCTTTGTCATAAGCAACATTCTAGGGGCAAACCCAACATGTGATACTTCCTAGAGGCAAACTCTATATATAAATGTAGACTTTGCTAAAATAACTCATTATCAGGGACACCCATCTTCACAGGCTTTTAAAAAAAAAATCAGCAAGGGACGTATATTTTATTAGTGTGAGTTGGCGGTCAGAGCCCAATCTCGATACATGATTTCCTCGGGCACGTGCCATGGGTTTTGAAAAATCACCCTCCTTTGGGAATGGTACTCTTAAGACATTTATTCAGAGATGTTCAAGCTGTCAGTAACAAGATGCCTGAGCCAGAAACAGACAAGTCTGGGTAAAGTGCAATTGTGATGTAGTTTGTGTGTGTGTTTGACAGTTTTTGTCAAATATATAGGTGTCCTCTTCCTCAAATAATCTTTACCATCTGTTGCCTCCGCTTGTCTTAGAGTTCATCATTGTGTTGTTTCTCTTATGGCCCAGTTGAGAGTATAATGCTAAGCTTAATGTAGAACCCTTAGCAGACTTTTTTCTCTCCACAGTCTAACAACGTGTGTTTGTCCAAAGAAGGCTACAAAGTATTTTGTAGTATTTGATCACAGATTGGGACTTCCAACTTCGCTGCTTTCCTTCCGCCCTCCCGGAGCTGTAACTTCCCTGTGCCCTTTAACCTAGTCAGTAATAATGGTGGCTGAGAGCATTTGGTAAAGAATTTGCCTTTTCGGGGCCAATCCTCTAACGAGGATTTTTAAAATGATTATTGTAAAAACTAAGGAAAACTACAGGATAGAGATTTTTTTGTCCCAGGCCAAATTCATTAGTCGTGACGAAGGATTCCCCAGTTCTAAAGACTGAACATGCGTCATTAATATACTCGGTGGTAAGTTTGTTTTAGGGCAGGAATGACCCCTCTAGCTCCTTGAAGAAAAACGTACCTTTGATTTGGAGTACTTGGACAACCCTATGAGCCTAAGTTGACTGAATATTTTTGTTCTATTCAAGACGTATTTTCTTGGGAATATAAACTCTGCGTTTGTTATGGGCCTTCTATAGGGATCTGTATAGTCCATGATGGGTTAATCCTTTAGGATTCAAATGGCTCTTACCTTTACAGGAAGCACTGTGCTATTTTCTACACGGTTATGTAAGTTATGCTGTTTAACAGCAGAATTACATTCGCTCTCTCAGTGAATAATATTCTTTTAATAACAGCATCTTTACACACAGAAGTTTAGTGATTGTCCAAGTTTCTTTTATTGAACAGAATGAGGATGGCATGCTCTTGGAAATTCAAAGAAAATCTTACGAAATATACTTACAATCGACAATGTAAAACGTGTGTATGGCATCCTTGAGCGCATGCAATGAAAATAGTGACAAGTAAACAATAAAACAAAAGTAAATCAGTTTGCCAAACCCAGAAAGGTGAAAGCATTTGCTTGAAACACAACTCCACAAGAAATTTAAAGTGCTGACAGAACTGTTATATAACCTTCAATTTATTTTAATAACACTGGAAGGGCAGATGTCATTGCTGTTCCTGGAAATCTTTTTGAGATTTCCAGGATGTGTTCCTATTATTTTTTTTTAAGCATCTACTATATTGTGCAACCTGCAACCAGCATTGACTAATTTATATTATATTTCCTCTTAAGGCTGAGTCAGGTTCAGTTCTCCTAAAAGAGGCTCAACGGAGTAGCACGTAGGAGTCATATGCAAAGAAGCTTCTCGAGGCAGGACCGAGCACAGCCTCAGGAAGGTCACGGGGGTCAAGCTGATTACCTCCTCCAGCTCAGGCAAGCAGAGGGCTCAGCTGGGTTACCCAAGTTCACAAAGAGCTATTGACATTCAGCTGCCGCTCTCACTCATTACCGATCAGCAGGGGACTGTCTGGGCCTCGGTTAACTCTTCCCTGCCCTCACTCAAGATTGTAGTGAGGCTAAAACAAGCAAGAAGCTTGGTGGTGACCTGGCCTCAGTGTATTCCTGGTTGTTAGTCAAGAAACGGACCTTCCCTTCCCCTCTCTCTGCCTGCCTCTCTGCCTGCTTGTGATCTCTGTCAAACGAATAAATAAAATCTTAAAAAAAAATAAAAAAAGAAACGGACCTTTTAAACCAATATCTGCAGGGGAAGCAACAGTCACCTTTATCATTTTAAAAGTGTTAGATAAAAGCCAAGTCAATGTGTCTGTCCCACCTTTGTGCCTTATGCGGTCAATGTTTCTTTTGGGGGAGGATGGTAGTGGGGAGGATGTTTTCTCTTCCACCAACAAGTCCTGTCTTGGCTTTAAATAAAGAAGGCCCCCTATGATTTCTAAAAAGATAATAGCGTTTGTAATTCTTTGTCACTTAAAAGTGTGTGTTTCCCCTGAGTCGCTCATGTAAAACTGACCTCAGGGACAACCTTAATGATTCAGGATCTGAGAAGTGAAGTTTTGGGGAAGTTTGGAACCTCTCTATTAGGTTATAGCTCAGAGCTCTCGGTGAGCAAGTCCTTTCAGGCTTGGAACTCCTGCTGACACATTATGGTCTTCTAGAAGTGACTCAACCTGTCTGCCTCCATGAACTCATTTGTAGATTGAGAATAATCGTTAGTAAATCCATAAAGAATGTCTTTCTGTTAGCTAGAAGAAGGCTGATTCTCTGTTAAATCCAAGAGTCCCTAGAGCATCTTTATCTTTGTTAGCTCTTTATTTTTCAGCATTCTTCTGGTCCTGGCACACACATTATGCTGAGTTCTGCAAATCGTTGAGGATTACACGGAGTTGAGGCCGATTTTTATTCTACTGCTGCATTTAATAAAAAAAAAAGGTACCAAGCTTCCTTTAAGAGCCAAGCACCTGCAAGACCAAAGCCCTCCCTTTAAGGAGCTTAGATTTTAGCTAGAAGACACAGAGTTACCCAACAACGTGCTCGGTTCTGGAAAATCTGAATGAATGGTTCCGACCCCAGGTGGATTTGCTAAATTAGGAGTTATCCAATTAGATTTCTGACTATGTCAAATGACTTACCTGACTGCCAATCTACACTTGACCTGAGGAAATAAAAAAGACTGCTTATGTAGATTCTCTGACTCATGACTTCAACCACAAGCACAAACAGAAATCTGCAAATCTACCTTTTACTGCAACATTCGACAGCGCTGGCTGTTCTCTCTGGTATGGCGGCTCTGGGAGCTGTGTCAGTCTTCCTGTTCGAATTTGGTGTGAGTGAATGAAGTCAGCCGGGTAATGTCAGTCCCCAGTAGTTATTAGCCCCCTACCTTTCTGTCACCGCATTCTTTCACTGGACGATTTCAATCACTGCCTCTCCCCACCCCGGGCTTTAGCCACTTTCCAAATCTTTAACACCCAGCCCTCTTCTGAGCGCCCACTCCATTTCTGCACTGGCTTCCTCTGCGTTTCCCACGGGCATTTTAAACTCAGCAATTCTCTAGGAAGACCTTTCTCCAGACAAGCTGCTGCTTCTGACTTCCTTTTTTTTTTTAAGATTTTATTTATTTATTTGACAGAGATCACAAGTAGGCAGAGAGGCAGGCAGAGACAGAGAGGAGGAAGCAGGCTTCCCGCTGAGCAGAGAGCTCCATGCGGGGCTCGATACCAGGACCCTGGGATCATGACCTGAGCCGAAATCAGAGGCTTAACCCACTGAGCCACCCAGGCGCCCTCTGCCTTCGTTTTTGCTGTGCCTGTAGTTACCAGCCACCCGGTCCCCAGGCTCTCAACTTTGGAGTCTTCTTTGATCTCCATCTCTGCTTGACTCACACAATTTCTCTCCCATCAATATCTCTTGCATCTGATTTTAAGACTCCCTTAATTTATTTTCTACACGCCTGTTATCAGATCAATCTTCTTAAGAGAAAACTGTCGTTCTCCCCCACTGCCACCATGCCGGTAAGGACCATAAGAGCGAATGCCAAATTCCTGAATGTCACATTCAAACATCTAGAAGCTAGTACTGGTTTGCCTCATGTCAGCCTTATTACTAATGATACTCTCTACTGTCTTGATAGCCATCCTCCGACGTTACTGCATCCCCAAATTTGCTCCACAGAGAACTGCCCCCTCCCGTCTAGACTTACTTCCCGAGCAATCATTATCCGACAGTTCTTGGAGAACCACGTCAGATGTCCACGGAACTGTCACTGATTGCTCTTCTAATCACCTGTCTTCGGATCTATAGCTATCAAGCTCCACCTTTCTTATGGACTTTAACCTTTACTATCAAGACCATCCCACTTATGAATATGTGATACTTTTAAGTTCTAAAAAGATGGAGGAGTTTCTGTCTTGTCTGATTCTTCCTCAATGCTTAGCACAAGGCTTTGTAGATAGCCCATGGTTAATACTCTTTATTGTGAAGATAATATGAAAATTGGATAAAGGCTACCTTTTTTTCTGGATAGTTGGAAACATTTAAAATTTTTGAATGTCAAAACTGCAGTAGGATTCATTTTAGTTCCTCATTTCCCGTGCTCGCATTTCTCAAGAGGACAGAGAAAATCTAATTTCATTTTTTTGACCTGTAGAGTTAAGGACAACAGATGGCTTATAAATGAGGATTAAAATTTAAATGTGAAGAGTTAATAACATCAAGAGTGACTATCCCATTGGATTGCAAATAGAATGGGAAAAGGCAAATAGTATAGTCACACCGTTCTCATTTGACTCTCCATTAATAACCTGCAGTACCAGGTTCTCCTCAGGAATATTAACAGAAATGTCCAAGCAGGAATTTCTGGGATCGGATCCATGAAATCAAGAGAAAGAAATGAAACAGAAAAAGAAGTCTCCGGAAAACATGGACATTTTATTATCATATCATAGTGAAATAATTAACAAATATTAGTAAGTCCAATGCTAAAAGAAAAATGAGTTTTATTATCTCTTTCTATAAGAAGAGAGACTAGATTGTGTGGCATGTGGTAGGGGGTCTAAGAAGAATACAAAGTTATCAAAGAGGCTGATGCAAAACTATCTTTCTGAAAAGGAGCAGTGACGAATTTGGCAATACGGTCAAATTTGTCTTGTGAAAAGTACCGTAGAAATACCCACCACAGAGATGCACATTTTTCATATCTGAAAAAAGGAAAGAAGAAAATTGAATTTTGTCCAATCATTGCTTTTAACCTCAAAGGTTGAGTCTGTCACTCCTAGGTCATTAGAAATGCATTTGTTTTCTGGCAGTGTTCTTGACATAAAATCATGGGATTCCTCTTGGGTGGTTTTCCCTCTGACTGTGATTGCTCCTATTCAGAAATAAAGAGCTCTGGCTTAGCACCGTGAAAGACTTCCATATAGGTAGGAGACTGTGGCCTGGTCTGGACTCTGAGATGTGGCTTACCTGATGGGGCATCACAGAACAATTGTTTGCAGGGTCTGCTTAGGTTTTCTCTCCTTTACTTCTACCTGCAGCAGCCTGACCTGGGCTTTTGCCAACAGAGGTGATCTCAGGGGAGGCTGATCCACCTGTCTTCTGCTTTCCCAGACCATAATTATGCTGCAATCAAAATTGCACTTCACAGTAATTTGAAGTCATCGCTTTCTGGACTGCCTAGAGTCATGTCAGTGTAGATAAGGGCACCATTATGCTGCCTCTTGGTAATCTGGCATCACCCATTCTTCCAACACCTTCATATGCACACAGTCGAGTTATGGTAAGCATTGCTTCAGTGCTGGTATGTAGGTGACTTCATATTAAGTCACCTGTGAGCAATCTGTGTTTTAACAAGTCCTCCTGGTGATTTTGAAACATGCAAAGTTTGAGAGTCACTAGTTGAGGTAATAAACAATAACTGCTGGAACAGACAATCCCCCAATCTCAATTGCTTAATACAATCAAAGTTTATTTCTTGCTCCCATTACAGTCTAATACGGGTCAGATAGGTTCCGTCTGTCTTGTAGCTAAGACATCTTGAACACCTGGCTTCCAAATTGCTGAGGAAGGGAAAGAGATCTAGAAGATTACTTGGGAAGAGTTTATGGGCCAGACTTGGGAAAGGCTTACATCACATCTGCCCACATCCTGTCTGCTAGAGTCTAGTCACATAATTGCAGCATCCTACAAGGAAGGCTGGGAAAGGTAGAGGAGCACAAGGTTATTTGTGAAAGTTAAGAATCGGCCACAAGCAAAATCAGAGAAACATTATATTACTTCCGCCAGACAGATAGGTTATTCTAATTTTTTGTTTTATTATTATTTTTTTATAACATCTGTGAAATCTTGGGTACTGAACCATGGCCTTGAAAGACATCTTCCTACATGTATTTGACCCTTCAACAAGCATGAGGTCTCTTCATTATTTTCGGAAGCTTTATCTCTGAGTCAGTCTGTGGACAGGTTAGGGCCCGGTAAGACACCATCATAGACATAGACCTACAAAGACACATAGACATAGAAATGGAAGAGCTGCCTAAAACTGCCCTGAGAGGAAAGATGATTATTTCCCAAACTATACTCTTCCTGCCTTTGATCTCATTTCCCCAGAGATACCAACCTTGAACCAGATCTAGTTCTTCTGGTATTGAACTCCATAGCTGTCAGTGAAGAGGCAAAGATCCCAGCCTCACAGGAGCTAGGCAGGTGATGTAGACAGAGCAAGCAGAGCGCAGGTAACATAGCTGAGGCCTGCAGTGTGGCCAACCGCACAGCACAGGCTCCATGCAAGGGAAGGCTGTTTGCCAGCTCTGGCCAGCTGCCCCCATGCAGGAATGCGATCTCTGTGTTGCTAGATCTTTCTTACAGTCTTTTTTTTTTTTTTTTTTTTTTAAGAAGGACTAGAAATCTGAATGTTTTGGTTAAGTTTATTCATTTTACAAACATCATAAGGGACATAAGAAACAAACAAAAAAGGTCTCTTCTGCAGAATTAGCTTGTGGGTCACCAACTTGGACCCCCTGTGCTACACTGCACATTCAGACCTCTATTATACATTAATAGCTCGTGAAGCTAGCTATTTACATATATAACAATTATAAACCCTTGAATTAACAATTTGAAATATCCATGTTTTTTCATATGGAAGCTGATGAATTTACTAACTTACACTCTCTCTTCCAGTTGAGTTCTACCCCCTTAATTTTTTTGTTATCATGTTATTGCTAAACTTCATGTTTTTTTCATTGAAGCTGATATCCATTACTCTTGAACTCTCATTATTATGATAAGTGCTTCTTCATACCATTTCCCCCCTTTTCCTCCATACTGAGATCTGTTAACAGTGCCATTATTTTTATGCTGACCAAATTCATATTATTAAATTCTGTATTACCGTTATAATTATTTAACCCTTTATCTATATTTACCATCTAGAATTCAGAAGAAATGTTTTCGGTATTATAATTGCAGCACTTATTAATCACCTTGGGACTTGGTAGAATGATGTAATCTTATTTCACTAAACCTGGCCCACTGGACAAATGATGCCTTAAAAGTGAAGGTCAAGAAGATCTCTTTCCTTCCAGTCCGTGAGTAGCTAAGAAATATCCCACATTGCACCTTTCTTCCTATTTGGTCCAAGGTTTCCTTATACAGTTCTTTGTTCTTCCACAAATTTCTAATTTTCTTTTGCTTTTCCTTATTGAAAGAGGAAGCATACACATTTATTGCAGCCCCACAATGAGCCTACCTTTTAGCTATACTGTATGTCAAAGCTAATCCATTTTTTTTCTTGAAAACATGGTTAGAAACTTCTATATTCATTTCCCAAGTTTCTTCTCACATGTCACAGAGCCTACTCTGAAGCAATTTCTTCTCACTGCACTTTTGTGTTGGGTGTACCATTTCTGGAATCCTATGGCTTCTCTTTGTTCAATTCCTTTTTCATTGTTCTGAGAAGAATCCACAATTACCTTTTTATTTTTTTTAAAGAAAAGGTAAATGAAGACAACTCATTGTATGTTTGAAAATATCTTTGTTTCTAGCTCCTGTTGGGGCCAGATATGAATGCTTCATCCTGATTCCAACTGGCACTTGGGCATTTCTTGAACTCTTGCAAATTTCCTCCTTCTCCTCTGCCTTCTACATTTTCTTCTGCTTAATGTCTCCCATTTCCATTCTGTTCTATTCTTTCATTGGGAATTTCTCTTAAATGGGGATAGTGAACCTCTTGATTGAGTCTCCATGTCTATTCATTCTTCTTTGACATATATATAATACAAAGTGTGTGTATATATACATATATAAAATAGAAATATATATGTGTAAAAACAAGGTATATATGGAATATATATTCTTTATAATACAAAGTATATAATGCTAAAGTTATATATTACAAATTAATTATGTAATTATATTTAAATATACTATATATGTATAACATTTACATACTGAGCTACACATTTACCCACAGATATACAGGGGAGCCATTAGATTGTGGTGGTTCTCGGGCCTTGGTAGTCTATGGAACAAATTGAAACCTAAACCAGGGTCAATGCACTCCAATCTGAGAAAATGAAATTTAAGAATAGCTAATCGCAAGCATCCAACTGGGTTTCCCCAAATAAGGCAATAGCTAAAGTGGTAGCCAATCACATAATTCCTTCACTTTGCTAACAGACTTCCTTTTAAAAGTTTTTCCCCACTTGTCAGGAGAGCACTCCTAACTTTCAGTTTGGTGCTGCCTAACTCAAATGGAAGTTCGCTCGAATACAGTATAATTTTTGAAGTGCCTCAGTTTACCTTTAATGTATATATTTAATTGTTGGACCTTTGGCTCTGGGATCCAAATTACAATTATTCTGAGTTAGATGAGAGTATTTTTAAAAATTTGCCAGTCATACATCTAATTTCCAAGAATGCTCATTTTCTAGTTGTGTCTTTTTCATAGTGATCTCTTGATGTGCTAGGTTTTTTTTTGGTGGGGGGCAACATATTCTTGAATCTCTCTGAAAGTCTAATTACAATTCAGTTTCATGAATTGTTTTCTCAGGAGTCACTTGTTCTCTTTGTTCATCTGAGTCCTTTATTTGACCCTCTGGTTTTCCTCAATTGAGTGGTGTTCTTTGGTTTGTTCACTTAATGTTGTGAATAATAGATTCAATTAATGAATATAGTATTAGGGCTGGGTTTTCTCTGCCAGGAATCGTGTGTGTAAAAAACAGTGGATGGATTTCATCACTCAGAGGAGAAGAGTAGGCGGGAAGACCTTCTCCTTCCCACTCCTGGGGGGAAAAGAATGGGAAGGAAGGTTTGCTCTAGGGTATTAACTTCCACTGGAGCCCCTAATTCTGTCTTGTCAGAAAATTAGTTCCTTTAGAAGCATTTACTTGAAAAATGTCTCTAGATCGCCATATGGCTTTCTGGTCTCAGAGGTATTTCTAAATCTCCTCATGTCCTGCTCCACAGAATGTGAGCCTTATTCCCTAGGTTTCCTTGTCAGTTGGCCGAGTTCAGCCAGCAAGAAGTACGGATAAAAGACTGGGATGTGGGAAGAAGAGAGAAGATGGGGTATTTCTCACTGTCTGTGTGTCTTCAGCAGCTGTAGCCTCTCAGGCAGCATTTGAGGATCTGGCGGTGTCTTCTCCATACATCTCCTGCCACTCGATCCTTTTTTCTGTGGTCTCAACTCAGCAGGCTTGCCACTAGGTCAACTTCTACAGAGGGCTGTAGCTTTGGACTCTATTAACACTCCCTTGACTTTTGGTCCCTCTAGCCCTCGGGCATGGAAGAGGTTTACTGCAATTGCCAGTCTCTGAGTTGTATCACCAGCTCAGGCTCTTGGGCATTTCCGATTCTTCCCATTATCAGGATAACCTATTCTCTGTGGCGGTTGATTTCTCTTAGTTTAGAAAACCTATAAAGGTCTTTTTCCCCTTCTTTCTTCTTTCTTTTTTCTTTCTTGGTTTTTGTTATTCTGGTTAGACCCTGACTGATACCATTCCACAGCCCATTCCAGCTTTGGAATCTGCTGATTTTCAGCTTAGACTTTCTCCAGATCTTCACCTCAGAGGAAAGGTCCTTCCTGAATTGTAGTGTTCTTCAGTGAGTATATTCTGTTGAGTGTATGGCTTCTTCTACCCTGGGGGTACACTTCCACGTGACCCCCATCTGCTTTCAGTGTCTAATTGGGCCACCTCTTCTGCTCTCTAGTAACCCCTTTTATGATATCATTCCCAACTTATTCTTTTTTAAACATCTTTACTGTCATTTCAATGGCATTTTGGGGAAAAAAGACGACTGTGTGTACTCAGTTTACTGCCTGGTCATAAGAGGCTTTTTGGTCAGTTAATTTTGAGGGGTTACTTATCTTAAAAACAAGAACAGAAATAAAAACTGGAAACTTGGTAATTTTGAGAGTGATTTTATTTTTACAAATTATGTTAAAAACACGATCCAATAATACTTATTTATGTATTTAAAGGCTAGGGGCTAATTATTTTGAACTAGGCAACATTAGGGAAGAATTTAGGACAGCATTTTCTGGCCTACTCCTTCATCTATGTCCAATTACATCGTCAAATCAGAGGCTCCTCCTATTTGATGTTTCTGTGTATTAGAAACTGCCTCCCTCGAGGTTCCATGGTTTAATCGGTTATCCTGTGAACACACCAAAACTGTTCAATTTGCTAATTTGGTCCTGCACTGATTTGAGTATGTCCTTTTCATTTAGGCACTCTGTTACGACACAAATATGATTATAATGTAATAAGAAAAGACATTTCCTCTGCACATTTTCTTTAGTTCTAGTTACATTGAGCTGAAAACATCAATCTATTTGGGAGAGTGGAGAAAATTACATAACAACCAGCTAAGGTGTGGATTCAGTCATCCCTAATGATTTTACAGTGGCTAGAAAATTGTGGTCTAAATTTTTAGGACTGAATCTACTACAAACTGATTAAGAAACTGGGTCCTCAGTATTGCATATCTGGAATATCTGGCGAAGTTGTAACATACAGACACTCTAACTTGTCTCTGTGCAAGGAAAAATTTGGGTAAGAACATGTACGGAATGGACGATCATTGGGGCATCCAAGAGCTGGTTAACACTGGCTCTTTTTCCCTGAGAAATGCACCCCTAGGCATCTCTAGGGTTTTGTTGTTATTGTTGTTTGTTTGTTTATTTGTTTGTTTGTTTTTGGCATGTGTACAAGACCTTTGCCACTTTGACTAGTGATTGGCCCAGAGTGGACATCTGACCATGCTGAACCGATCAGATTCTCTAAGAAACTGATTCTCAGAGTCCTCCAGTTAGTCTCTAAGCATGGCTAGAGACATGCACATGTAACATGTCCCTGGGTGAGCTATCCATCTACCACTATGTGGAAAGAGAAAACAAAGAAATGACAAGAAGCAATGATGGTAACGGGCAAAGAGAATGGAGGAGATTAGAGACCATGGAGAGAGAGCGAGAGAGTCACTGCCTGGGAGCTTTTATTTCTGACTCCAATTCCTTTAGAGATATAAAGTTTGTAAGACCCTCGAACTTTTTTTTTTTTTTTTGAGATTTATTTATTTTTAGAAAGAGACAGAAAGAGAGAGGCTGAATCAGAGTGGCAGAAAGAGAGGGAGAGAGAATCTCAAGCAGACTCCACCCTGAGTGCAGAGCCCCATGCAGGGCTCAATCTCAGGACCCTGAGATCAGGACCAGGGCTTAGGGGACCTGTGCCCTTCTGGTGTCCTGAGACTCTCTTAAATTCTTATAATGAAATCTTTCTGCTTAAGCTGGGCTGAACTGGCAAGTCTGCAACTTACCACCCAAAGAGCCTAAAATAGGACAGAGCACACAGCAGCATGGGTTCTCTGTTTACTGCCAATGGATGAATAGAAGAAATGCAGACTGCTGGGTTTACATCCGTGTAAAGGGAACAAATTGCCTGCACTTTTTTGCTCTGATTCTTAGTTGGCTTCCACTGATTTTTTTTCTTTATTAATACATAAGAAATGCATCTTCAACAATTTTCATAGTAAGTCCTCAGCAAGCATCTAATTCTTGAATGTTGTCTAGAAGATTTACTTCGCCTGCTTAAAGTGTTATAAATTTGCGTTATATTTTATGTAATGTAAAAAAAGATTTGCTAAATCAAGGACTTTTGAAAAAACTCATTAGATAATTCTGAATGAGCTTTATAGAATCAGCACAATGTCTGGCAAATAGTATAGATGCTCATTAAACGTCAGCGCATGTTCCCTTTCCTTCTTAAATTAGAAAGTGTCTCACTGCTTGAGTGCTTCGATTACTCAGGAAACATTTGAACACCAAAGACTATGTCAAGTCCTGGGACCATGGAAGTCTCAACATCAGGAAGGAATCTAGTTAGAACCACCATCGAGACAGATATTTTCAGCACTTCCTGCTAAGGACGGCAATGAGTAGAAATTTACAGGAGCACAGAGGACAAAGAGCTGCTTGGCTGTGAGGACGATGGTGGCAGATCTGCCACTTCTGTCCTCAAAAAGAGTTCTTTAAATTCTATAGTCCCCAACTTAGTATTTGTAAAATGAGGCTACGAACAATTTTCTCTTTGGTTTTTGCCATGGTTAAGGGGGATCGTAAGAAATTAGCACTCCAGAAGTACGAATCCTGCCTGGAGAAATTGAGAAGCCACAACTGAGACGGAACATTTGCAATGAGTCACGTTTTGGTTAGCAGCCTCCATTTTCCTGGGGAAGAATATTTTAGAAAGAAGAAACAGTATATCTGTTTCAGAGGGAAGTTTCAGAGGGAAGTGTCTTCACACAATAGGGACGAACTTTATGTGACCCAGTACAGGAAGTGTTGGAGAGGAGTGGTCCAAGAGACAGGTTGGGGCTCACTGGGAAGGGCCACCTACGGAGACGGAATTTTATCCCACAGATATGAGAAGCCAACCGAGATTTTCAAGCTGAGTGTAGCAATGTGGGAGAGGAGAACGTTTCCCTCTACCTAACTCAGGTTTATTGGCTGAGGCTTTGTAAATCGGACTAACAAAAGACAGATTAACAAGGGAAAAGCAAACAGAAATTTAGTAATGTGGGCATACACTTGGAAGTACCCAGTGGTGAGTAACTCAAAGGGGTGATTAGAGCTTGGGCCTATATGGCATCTTAACAGAAGAACCACATATTTTTGGAGAAATGACAAGACAAAGGAAAGATAACTGAATTTCTGGGGGGGAGGGCGCAAATTGTGGGAAGGTAAAAAATGGGAGAACTAATGGACGATAAAGGATAGTTGGTAACATTTGTTATGTTGGTTCGTCTGGTGCCATCTCTGGGCTGATAAGGATCTAGAGTTGTCTCTAGTGATTAACTTCTGTCCTTCCTGGAGGAGAGGAGAGGGGAGGCATATTTACAGTTTATGTCCTGCTTTTAGATAAATAGGGGGAGGGCAGAGAGCTTTTCTTGCATCTGCTTTTTCTCAGTTGTCCTCAGCTCAAAATAATCTTTATGCCAAGTGGTGTATTTTGTGGTGGCATATTCGGCTACCCTCTAGCAATCAAATTCATTTTTAGGATAATGAACTGCAGGATTTGTGCAGAAAGCACCAGAAGGAAAAGAAGGAGAAGTCCAGTTAAGAATTCTCTTAAGATAATAATGCATCTATTTTCTGTGTTTGTTTCTTAGGGACCATTTATTCTCAAGACTCAAAAGGCTAATAATGATTGCTGTGGAAAAACACTACCTTCCCCAAGTGCTTATGGATTTAAACATCATCTTAAAGACAGAGAAGCAGAAACGCGTGAGCTGAAATATAAAGGAGAAGAAATGTGTTTCTTAAAACACATTTCTGTTTTTTAAACAAAATATTTTTAAACAAAAGAAAGTGTTTTTTTTTTAATTTGTAGGAAAAATTAAAAATGCAAATTGCTAAAGTGACTCAGAGAATGCAGCTGTATAAAGATGGTTGAATGGATTTATTGTTTGTTGCTTGGTGGAGCCCAGGGCTGAAAGCTATTTAGCCAGCCTGAGCAACAGGAATTGTCCTTATTACGCTACAACAACTATTTGTGTCCTCAACTCCTTCTTCCTGCACCTTATGATAAACTCTAGTCATGCACTTAACTTGGGTAATGGTTATAAAGCCATAAACCATGTGGTCCAGTCTCAGAACGTACCACAGTTAAAGACAAACTCAGAAAATGAAAAGTCATTTCAAAATATGCAAGTATCTTTATTTCTGTTTCTAGAACACCACAAAGAAAACATGAGTCCATGGCATTACTTCTTAATACATCCATATATGAGTGATTTATCTATATTAGTAAATTGGACCAGAGTGAACAAAGTATGAGGAAAGGGTTATTCTAGAGGAGAGGGTCAAGAGGAGGTATGGGATAAGGTGGCATATAAGTTTAGTCTTTGGTCTGATAAATTTTACTTCACTACATTTTTCACACTGGGTCAGTGAGAGTGAAGAGTCTGAGGGGTCTGTTATATTTTCTCTCACTTCTTTGGAGAGGGTGTGATTTTATTTTCCTTAAGTCATTGGTTGGTGCAATGAAGAAAGACAATTTATAAGTAAATTATAAAAAAAAAGTAGTTAATATTGATTGAGTGCTTATTAAGGGCCAGCCATTTTGTGCACATTATCCTGTTTAATCCTCATGGAGACCTTTGACTTATACTGTTATCTCTATAGGTAACGGAACTGGCTGTAAAATGTTTGAGTACTTTGCTCAAGTTGGTGGGGTTAGAATTTGAACCCAGTCATTTTTAGTCTATAGTTTGTAATTTAACAATTGTGTTGAGAAAGTGTTGTAAACTTTTTCTTCCACACTAAGTCCCTGGAATGGGATGAAGGAAAGAGAGAAAGCCATAAAATACATTAAGGTTATTGTCTTACTTCAAGATACTTCCTCTGAATTGTTAGCTTTTATAAAAATGAGACTAGGGGCACTTGGGCGGTTCAGTCGGTTAAGCATCTGACTTTGGCTCAGGTTATGATCTCAGAGTCCTGGGATCCAGTCTTGAGCAGGGGTCCTCACTCAGTGGGAGTCCGCTTGTCCCTCTGTTGCTACCCCCATTCCTACTTTCTCACTTTCTCTCTCAAATAGATAAAGTAAAAAAAAAAAAAAAAGAAGAAAGAAAGAGAGAGAGACTAAAATTCTTATGAATATGAAGATTGGCTAATCTTAGTAGACCTTTACTGATGGCTAATAGAATGATTAAGCAATAATAACATCTTTGGGAAGAAATCACTTTAAACACTGCTCTCAAATAAACACACACTTTCTGAATACCAGGTTTGCCCTGTATTTTGGAATTCAACAAAGAAAGAAATGTAAAACTTTGATCTTTTAAACGGGGATAGCATAAATAAAGTACGTATCCCATTCCATTGTTAACAGCAGGCCAATTAATGTTGGCTCTCTTCCCTGTGCTCCTTGGTGAATTTAAAATCTAGTTGGGGAAGCATGATTAACTTATGTGATATGTACATAAGCTAGTGAGATAACATTAGTATAGGTGATACAAGCTATACTTTAAATAGAAGTGAGTAGGTAGGTAAGGCCTCCCAAGGGAAATGGACACTGAACATTTGGTAAGATTTACTTGGAGTTGAGAACTTATTTTAGGAAGATGAAATCATTTAAATGTATACAAGATTAAATATGAGTTTAGGGGAACATTGAATGTATTTGATTGGTTGAGTTAGACTCCTTTCTTTAAGAAAAATTACATAAATTTCTAGCAAATGATAACATTTTAAGTCTATTTACTCCCTAATTTGGGTTAAACAGCATAATCATGATAAATGCTTTGGTGGCACATTATCCCAAGTGAATTAAGCATTATGAGTGGAGACATCTGACCCCAAAAGAGCTTTTGAAACAAAACAAAGGTACTCATCAAATGTTTGGTTCTACTCCAAAGAAACCTTAGGATCGGGCTAAAGGGAAGTATTTTAAACATGTTTCTTAGGATAACAGCCCAGGTTTTAGGATTCTTCCAAGTCACCTGATGAAGGGGCTGTCAAGATAAGAACATTGTCATAAGGACTATCTGATCAACTATTCATTTGCCCTTACAAATATAAACCTTTCCCCTTGTCCTGAAATATTAAATCGGTCGTCACACACAACTTTCACTACGTGATAAATTACTCTGGAAGTCACATACAAATCAGAATGTACTGTGTGAAACAGTGATTAATGAAACACCACTGCATTATAAGGCAGCAACTGTCTATAGCCACACGTTTTTGTTATTTTACAGTCTTGACAATTCTTGTGTATTTCTAAGGGAATCATTTTTAAAATGAAAGTCTAAATCTTGGGAGTGACTTTTTAGTCTAGAGGAGAAAATTGGATCTTGCTAAAGCTGAGATATATAGACATTAGTCCCGCTGCAGTATATCTTGAAAAGACAACAGAATTATACTTCGATGTTCGCATCGTCATTCTCTATTATGCAAACTTGCGATATTCCGCATGGTGCCTCGTACATTCCTCAAGAGAGAAGAGCCAAAGATGATAACACTTTAATGACATAGGTCATATGAATTTATTTTTGACACAATGCACATTGGATGAAATATATAATCTTATTAGAGATAATTGAAATCACATGCCAAAAATGGAACTATAGTTCACTGTCTTTAACTTGTCCAAGTGCCATTTAATACCAAAAATATTTCACAATTAACTTGATTATTTATATATTGTGTATTGTGTCTAGTGACGATCAAATGGGATGATGTATATTAAAATGTCCTGTGCATTAAAAAGGAGACTAAAATAAAAGGTCTCCATACTAATAGCTTTGGCTAGTGTGTTTTGAAAGAAAAATGTGGTATACACCTAATACTTTTTATTGTAAATCTTCCTTTGGCTATCTTGTTAATGACTAGTTCCAAATTACTGGCTTTATCAAATCTATTGGTACTGTAAATTTCAGAATAAAAATATGAAATGAAATACAATAGATCTAAAATTAAGATACTTTATTTTTTCCCTCAAAGTAATTTTGAAAGAAAGGTAGACACAATTAAAAATTCAGTTAAAAACAGTTTAAAATGCACTCTATCCATATTTGAAGTGAATACCTTAGGGTAATCAATGCCTCATTTTGGTCTCTGCAAACACATGGAACATAGTGCTAGGAAATTGTTGGCTCTCGAGTCTCGATGTCATCACTTTTCAGATCCAACTTCTGAAGAATATAATCATTCTAAGCACAACACAGAGAAAATGGCACTAGTGGTCATGACTATGCACAAAAAACAATAGTATTGACACTCGGGTCTTTAGATGGAGACAAGCACACTTGGCACTGGTATATGTCAAATTCTTCTTAGCTCAACTTAAACTGAAAAGCCTGTTTCCCAACACATCTGGGTTTGCCAGATTCCATGGCCCAAATTTCCTTAACCCTGGCCAATAAGCCTATTGATTTTCCTCTTGCTACATCCTCACCCACGGGGCTCCTCCCAGTTCCACACTCTGGCTGAAGTCTGGTCAGCAGAGCATTCTGACCTTTGTGACACAGTCCTGGACACCCTGACCCTAGTGGCCTAACCTCTTGGCCAAGGAACCTCTGACCTTTGGACCCCAGTCTTTCAGGAGGGCCAAGGCTCTCCACATTTGAAATCTGACATCTGCCAATTTTACAACCACGGGGCGAAGGGCACTGGGCTCTAGGTGGGCAGTGTTTTGCTTGATTAATAACACCAGCTGTGCCACTTTCTTAGAGGAAGAACAGCTATATTGTTCTGAATGCAATTTCTGACTCTTCGAAATTCTCCATGTACAGGAACTTCTGTCCTTAAATTCAAGGACTTAGTTAAAGGGGTGAGCAAACCCAGCGGGGAGTCCTCTTTGATGTGCAGGAGCTCAGATATGCAAAGGTCTTGATCAGCAAATGCTTGAAAAGTGCTTACTCTTCTCCCAGTTGGGAATGGCCTTTAACTCACTTCTAGGCATTCTCAAGTAAAACTTTTTCTGGTTGCTTCAACATCAGTCAATGAGAAGTTTTCCCTCAGCAAGTGTTAATAACATTCCCCCCAAAACTGCCAAAGTGAACTCCTTTGGGGTTAGCTCATTAGCATTTGTAAGGGACAGCCCCCTCTATGCACATGGTGTTCCTAGATGCGACAGGCTTCTGTCTGTTCTCTTTGCCTTCAAATCTTTTCCAGCTTCACTAGATGCTAAACCCAATTGTGTTCGAAATCTTCACTACTCACTTTCAGTCATTGGCTCAAGAGCTGGCCCTGGGATCCATGTCCCATCTTGGTGACCGTCTGCTCTTCATCATTTCTCACCAGTATTTCTCAGCATTATTATCTTGTCACCTCCCTCAATTATTTCAGTGTTACCTACCCGCTCCTGGCATCATTATTTTTGCTTCCAGTACGTTTTTGTCCACTCCATTCTATGACTTCCATTTGCATTACACTTTTATATTTTCATACCCCCCTTTTTTTTTTACTTAAAGATTTTATTTATTTATTTGACAGACAGAGATCACAAGTAGGCAGAAAGGCAGGCGGGGGTCGGGGGCGGCGGCAGGGGGGAGGAGGAAGCAGGATCCCCGCTGAGCAGAGAGCCAGATGCAGGCCTGGAACCCAGGACCCTGAGATCATGACCTGAGCCGAAGGCAGAGGCTTAACCCACTGAGCCACCCAGGCACCCCATTCATATCGCCTTCTTCCAGAAACTCTGCTGCGGTTTACATACGCTGAGCCATCCCTTTCCTAGTCAACGCATCCTTAATATAAATATATGCCAATTTACTTTATTCATAGGTATATGAAATTTTACTTTTTATATTTAAGCTATTCTTTGATAATAATGACAAAATTAATTTTCCAAGCTATACTGCATTTCTTCACATGTCACTTTTTTTTTTTTTTATCATAACCACAGCTCTCTGATACAGATGTATTTATTTTATAGAGGAGAAAACTGAGGCATAAGAAAATGCCATAAGGTCACCTGTGTGGTCAGTGTGGGGTAAAATGTGAAATCAGATTTATCTAAAAGCAGAACATAAGCACTTAATTATTCTATTGTGCTTCTGGCTACTTAAGCCCTGAACCCTTATTAAGCGTCTAGTAAGGACCAGACTCCACAACCCAAGGCTGGAGACAATCACAACACAGATCCTGCCTGCCCCCCATGGGTATAATGGGGACAAAGAGATAAATGGTAAAATATATGGAACCTCAGAGGCAAATAAGGAAGACTCAAAGAAAGTGACAGATTTGAATCTGAAATGGAAGGAAAAAGCTTGTCAGGCCAATGAGGGAAGGGGGCGGAAGGAGGTATAGAGAGAAAGGTGTAGAAGGAAGAAGGGTCTTGATACCCTCAAGAACACAGGGACTTGGGTCAGGATTAGCCACAGATGAGGCTTCACAGGCAGAGAGGGTTACATCCCAAAGGGCTTGTGTAAAATCTGAAGGGGTTGGACTTTATCCTCTGACATCTGGTTGCCTTTGTAACTCGTACTTTCTGCATGATTTTCTCTACTGATTAAATTGTGAAGGCTGTGAGGACAGGGTCATTATCATCTGATTGTTTGTGTTCCCACCTGGATGATCCTTCAGGCAGAAAGGGCTCCATCTGGCCCCCGAGACCTTGGATTCCTTGCAGCTTTTGCATAGTGTAGGCCTGGTACCATCAAGAAGCACTGGGTACCCTTATTCTGGAAGGCTCCGGAACATGCGGCGTCCTTATTCCTAAAGTTTAAGTGACTGTCATTCAGCCGTGTGATGCTTATGGAATCTGTAGGAAAGGTGTGATTTAAAATAGAAAGTGAGAGAGCCCCAACAGGGTATTTAGAAGAGAGAATGAAACTGGAGGGGATGAAACAGAAAGATACAGGAAGAAATAGATCAGGGAGTGGAGGGAGGGAAATGCATCATAACTGACATTCACCAGCTTTGCTTTGATGAGGGGTGCTGTTTTTATTACCATTAAAATAAGACCACTCCTCTGGGCGCCTGGGTGGCTCCGTGGGTTAAAGCCTCTACCTTCGGCTCAGGTCATGATCTCAGGATCCTGGGATTGAGCCCCACATCGAGCCCCGCATCGGGCTCTCTGCTCAGCAGGGAGCCTGCTTCCTCCTCTCTCTCTGCCTGCCTCTCTGCCTACTTGTGATCTCTCTCTCTGTCAAATAAATAAATAAAATCTTAAAAAAAAACAACCCTCAAAAAAATCCTCAAAAAAAAAAAAAAAGCCTCAGGAAGGAGGTAATGTAATTTGAGAAGTGAGAGGAAAGTCAGAAAAGAAATCTGGGAGTTGGATCAGTACTTCTGTGAAGGGAAGCTTAACTCAGGTGTGCTTTTAATCCGTGATAGAGACATTATCCCTTCTTGCTAATGAAAGGGGTGTGCGGCCTTAAAGATTTATAACCATGTAGTTTGGGACCCATGCTGCTTTAACTGTGAGAAGAGATTTCTTAGTGCTGTGTGTTAAAAGACCCGAGAAGTGATGGAACTAGTAGCATTCCAGAAAACACCCTGACCATCTATCCACCTCATGGGGGATGAAGGTGTCTTTGACGTTCAAGTTCCTGGTAGGCTTGATGTAGGAAATGTGGCATTTTGTCCTCTTTTACTCTGGAGTCTCAAAACAGTTCTATGGAGTAATACAGATTTGGGAGGTTGAAAAAGAGGAAATCGGCGTGGCTTAAAAATAGTAGAGAAAAACGAAATAGCTATGTAGAATACCTTCAATGACAAAGTGATATACAAAGGTTTGAGATCCAATAAATGAAATCATGGAAAGTAAATGTTTCAAAGATGCTTGTATGCTGCCTGAGCTCATTTTACTGCTCACTAGTAGAGGGACCCTGGGAGCAGGGTCAAAATGCTAGCTTCTCTTTCTTTCTTTTTTTTTTTTTTAAGATTTTATTTTATTTATTTGACAGAGAGAGATCACAAGTAGGCAGAGAGGCAGGCAGAGTGAGAGAGGGGAAGCAGGCTCCCTGCTGAGCAGAGAGCCCAATGTGGGGCTCGATCCCAGGACTCTGGGATCATGACCTGAGCTGAAGGCAGAGGCTTTAACCCACTGAGCCACCCAGGCGCCCCCTAGCTTCTGTTTCTTCATCGGTAAGAGAGGGGTAAACATGGCACCTCCTTTCGGAGCTTCTGTGGGAATTAAACACATCTTCCTGTGTAAACCAGTTGGAAGAGTGTTGACACACAGGAGGCCCTCACTAAATGTTAGCAATTGCTTTTATTCTCTTTTTAGTCTCCAAATCTCCTGTGACAGTATAAAGATTTATAAAAGAGGTGTTCTTCGGGTGCATAATGCAATTGTTCCCGAGATGATTAAGTTGATAGCTTGAACAGTATTTGGGTATTTAATTTTTTAGTAGCTATGCTTTAGTATTAGGTGTTTGCATTTTTTTTCTCGCTCTAATAATATATATGTTCTTCTGCCCCCTTGTCTTATCCCTAAGGCAAATGGTAGCATGTACAGAAAGAAAGGAGAGAGCGGACCACTGCGACATTAAAATTTAATACATACACACACATACCCATTCTAGAATAACATTTCTCATCCCAAGACACTTTGTTCATTACCCATTCTTTCTTGTTAGCTACTGAATCAGGGAAAACGGGGTGCCCCGGAACCTGCTCTTTGAACTTACGACCTGGTGGTTCTCAGGCACAACAAGGTCTGGAACTAAATGTCCTAGATGCATCAGTTGAACTAATGCTGAATAACCAAAGTTTTATATGCTCTGTTTTATACTATCTATTTGGCCCTTAACATATAAACTCCAAAGTCCAATTCTTTGGAGTACATTGATTTTTTTTTTCCTTTTTATAAATCAGACACTCTTGGTGGAAGGTGCAATGCGGGTGTCCAGACAAGCAGTAAGACATGTTTATAGGCTCAATCCTCAACACCGTTTCACCAATTTCATCAGGGATTATGTAACGCTGATCTCATGATATGGTTATTTTCCTATAAAGGACGGAAAGGAGGGGCGCTTTGGTGGCTCAGTGGGTTAAAGCCTCTGCCTTCGGCTCAGGTCATGATCCCAGGCTCCTGGGATGGAGCCCCACATCGGGCTCTCTGCTCAGCAGGGAGCCTGCTTCCTCCTTTCTCTCTGCCTGCTGCTCTGCTTACTTGTGATCTCTGTCAAATAAATAAATAAATAAATAAAATCTTTAAAAAAAAAAAGGACGGAAAGGAATTGTTTTCCTGTCGTTCAGCAGAGGTGGGTCTTGGTGCTGAGCTTAAATTTTCTGTGTCTCTGCATGATTTTGTCTGTGGGCCATGTCCTGTGGAACTGTACCCAAGATGAGTATTTGCCTCACAGCCGTCCTCTGCTATCACCGCCAGCGTGCGCCTCAGCCCTCCAAACAGGCACGGCCCTTTCCACAGAAGCCTTCGCCTTCAGAAGGAGCTGTCTTTTCTGTGTCTCATGAATGTGGTCTAACTGTTCCAAGCCCTCCTCTCCGACCTTTGTCCTATTTAGTGGAGTTCAATTCTCTCCCACATTTATTTAAGCTAATGATAGAAGCATTAAGCAAAAGTTGAAAAAAGGGACAAATGGATTCATCATGAAAATGCACTGTGCCATAAAAAAAGGCCATACACCAAGATGCTATTCACAGTGGGTAGTAAATTTATGAAACTCATTGCCTCGCAGTATTATATAGGCTATTATATATAAATAGGTTCAAGAAGCTCTACAGCAGGTTATTAAACAAAATTGGGATGCCAGGGGTGGAAGTGGCAGGCTCATCCCTTACCTTCCAGAACACTCTGGAAGCTGGCAGAACATAGCTCAGCGTCTCTGTTACAGAGGTACTTAACTTGGGTGTACGTGTTTCCTGTGGCTGCTGTAACAAACTTGACCCCAAACTTGGCAGCTTAAAAAAACAGAAATGTATTCTCTCACACTTCCGGAGGCCAGAAGTCTGAAGTCAAAGGATTGGCAGGGCACACTCCTGCCAGGGGCTCCAAGGAAGAATCCAGCCCTCTTTCAGCTTCTGGTGCTTGCCTTGGTATTCCCATCCCTGCTTCTGTCTTCACAACACATCCTCCTCTGTGTGTCAGTCTTATAAAGATACATGTGATTACATTTATGATCTGGGATAATCTCTGAGATTCTTAATTGTGTCTTTTGCGATGTGTGATAACATTCCCAGGTCCTGGGGATTAGGATGTGGGTGTACCTTCCTGCAGGCCACTAAAGGGAGATATCCTTATTCTAAGCACTCTAGAGTTTGTCTTGTTCTTCCTGTGTCTCTAGAGTGAGAGGGCCAGGCCACTCCAATCACGTAGTTGCCATCACAGGACTACCACCTTGGACTTTCTGTTGTTACCCTCCCCCTTTCCCGCATCAGTGTGGGGTACTGGTTCTGCTGGATGTTGCGAAGCTGTTGAATGAAAACAAGAGTAACTGCATATGTTTGAGAAACACTGGATCCAGAGTAACACTTAATAGCACTTCTCAGAGACTTGCTATACCAGTCCATCTTTGTGATGTTCCCAGAAGACAATATAGTCTGCTCATTTCCCAAATGCTCAACCACAAACTCTGTAGCCAGAGTTCCCTAGCATACACTTTGGGAATCCATGCTTTAAAGCTAATGCTCGTGAGAATAATGTTTAATCGACCTTCATTGCTATTTTTCTTTCAGGGGCCCGATGTCGGTCTAGGGCCCTTCCAGTCACATTTACAGGTTGTGATTTCCTCACCGTTATTGGAATTAGTACAAAATGAGCTTAAGTTTTTGACTTAAGTCTTTGACTTAAGTTCTCTCTGGATTTGAGCAGATTTTCTTTCTTTTGAGTTTCCCGTGCAAGTCAAGAACTTACCCTGGAGCCATCCAGCTACTATAATCTAAACATATACATCATCCAAGAAAAACCATATATAGGCTTTTGGGATTTTGCTGGCTCATTCTGGGTGGAGAGTCAGAGATGCCTGTAAGAAACTCCTGGGTACTTGTCTTGACTCTTGCAAGTCAGGCTGCCAAGTTTACATCTTTTAGAGACAGAGCAGATCTTAAAAAAGAACACTATACCTATTCTCCTAATATCCTTTCACTTTTCTCTTGGAGTCAGGTAAGAGAAGATGAATATTATTTTATCACAATATGGTTGGTATAGTGTTAAGTCTTTGATTTTCCTTTTATTTTAAAAAGTTCTTTATAAATGCTTTTGTATTTTCTTTCTTTTTTTTTTTAAAGATTTTATTTATTTATTTGATAGACAGAGATCACACAAGTAGGCAGAGAGGCAGACAGAGAGGGGAGGGGAGAAGCAGGCTCCCTTCCAAGCAGAGAGCCCGACGTGGGACTCAATCCCAGGACGCTGGGATCATGACCAGAGCCGAAGGCAGCGGCTTAACCCACTGAGCCACCCAGGCGTCCCATGTATTTTCTTCATGTGGTCATTCAATAAATACCCAGAGTACCAGCCCCTGAGGTCAGTGTGGGTTGGGGAACGATATGTAAATCTGGATGAGGTTCTTCCCTGGCTTTAAAGGTAACCTCAGTTTCACGGAGGGTGTGCAGCATGAGGGAAAGGGATACATCACAAAACACACTCAAATATCAGTGTGAGAAATATGTGAATGAGAAAAATGAATGCTGCTTGGGAATGTTTTGCAAACAAAAGTAACATTGGCACTGGGTTTTGAAGCATGAAGAGAAGTTCGTTAACTGTGGAAAAGTATAATCTGGTATACAAAAAACAATATATTTAAAGGAACAGAGTCATAGATGAGTCTGGTGTACTTGGGGAGTGGTAAAAAGTATAGAATTATCACACAGGGTAAAAGGGCTATAGAACTGGAAAAGGAGAAGTTGAAGAGGTAGGCTAGTGTCTAATTGGAAGCATTCTGATTGCCCTACCAAGAAGCTTAAATATCACTGGGCAGGAAATCGGGAGTCTTTGGAGGGTTTTACACAAAGGAGTGACGTGATGAGGTTTTGCTTTTAGAAAGACAATTCTGAAAGTTAGGACACATGGAATATGTTCTTTAAAGGGAATAACCTGCGAGATTACTAGTAAAGAAACTCAGTAACAGTCTGTTTAAAATGTGAAGAGGGCTTGCACGAAGGCAGTGGCATTTGAGCTAGAACTAACAGGATTTATTGACTACACGATTGATAGTTCAGTGAATGAGGGAGTGGCTGAGGCCAAATCGAAGACTTCTGTCTCAGTCACTTGGGTGTATGGTGAAGATAATAAGCAAAACAGGCAAGGAAAGGAGCTGCTTTGGGGTGAATCCTAGATAGGAGTAGATAGAGAAGTACTAAGTTGTAAATAGGCAGGGAGATAATCTAGTCTTTTGTGGTAGAGTATGGATTGGATTCTCTCACTCCCCTTCCAACCCACCCCTTTGCCTAGTTGTCCTATAGCCTATACTGTATTATAATGCAATAGTGCTAAAAACTACATTTCCCAGATTTCCTTGCAGGGATCCATGAAACGTACACCCTTGAGGTTTGTAAGATGGAGGTGGACACCCTGAGGTGGATGCTGTGTTCCTGTTACTTCCGCTGTTTCTATGGGCAAGCGTGACCTTCAGTGTTCGTTACTACTGTGGCTGTTATAGCAGAGTTGCCAATGTCCAGTCTTTAGCTCAATAGTGTTGAAAGGCATTCTGGGGACATTCGGTTTGCTGACAGAGGTTGTGGGAGAGGCAGCATCTTGGCTCTGGAGGTAGCAGCCTCCTGCTTCTCCAGTCTTCTGATCATCACAGGGGTGTTGTCTCCCAGGGAAGTATCTAGAGTCTTGTTCTGGAAGTCAGTTTAGGGCCCATGCTTCCAGTCTTTCCACAAATCTTAAGCACCAAGATCTTCTCTTTTTAACACACCTGGAGCAGTTCCAGTTATCTTCAACTGATCTCTAATTCACCTTTCAAATGGAAAAATACTTTATAAGAGACTTCTTTAAATGTTGCTCTTATAAAATCTTTAGTCTGTTTGGCATCATGCATAGCTGACTACTGCTACTGACAACATACAGTCTTCTCAGTTGTGAGATTACGATGGACATGACCTTGTCTTAAACACCTTTGAGTGCCCAGTGCCTAGAACAGGGCTTTGTACTTGGTGGTATCCAATAAGCTCTTTAGGTTTCACTGCATTTAATTGAATTGAATGAACAATTTGTGCTTCTCCTAATAGTGTCATATAATACAGTTGGCAATCTCCCTGAGTCTGATAGTTGTTTTATATGATAAATTGCCCATATTGTCAGTATCCAAAATACTTTGATCTTAAATTTCTTCAGAATTCTCAAATGCATGCCATCTGGCTTCAGTGACTCATGGAAATTTAATATCTTGAGTTGTATTCGCCACCTGTTGTTTCTTTTTTTATATTTATGCTAGTGAATCATCTTTGTTTTCAACGGAAAGTATTCTTTAGTAAAAATTCTACATTTATCCTGTCAGTGATGATCACTGATTGAGTGATACAGAGAAACAATTCAACCTTCTCTGACCCTTAAATGCTCCTCTCCTCTCTAGTGATGTGATTGCATTTTGAATTCCTTAGGAATGGCCAGACAGAGATCTCTTTCAACCCTCAGACTCTTCTTACAGAAGAGTGTTTTTTTCCTTCTGGATTTTATCTGAATTTGATTGTTATAGTTTCTCCCATTTCGGCACCATTCAAATATGATATTCCAGGCCAATATTACTGTCTCTTCCTTATGTTGTATTTTTTCTCATGGACACTTAATGATTTTAGTACTTTCTACAGCAAGGTTACTTCAAATGGCTGCCTATATATTTCTGTATGCTAGATCAACTAGAGGATATAAGGGGATGGACATAGACATCTATGAGAGACAGAAGAGAGAGAAGAGAGTATAACATCTCTTCCTTTAACTTGTAGCCAGCAACAGAAACGCAACTCAAACTAGATAAAAGATAAGTGGAATACATTAAAAAAGTATTGAGATAGGGAAGGCTTCAAATATAGTTCAGCTGGAGTTCTTGTTCCATTTCCTTGTGATTTTCTTGATTCTGTGCCCTCTGTGTTGGCTTCATCTTTGGGTTTTCCAAGAGTTGCGAGACAGCTATCAATCACCATAGGAGTTATAGCCTGCTGTTCTACATCCATTGAACAAAATTCCTAAGCTTTGCCTTCATCGGGCCACCCTGTAACAGCAGAGATGAGTCCTTCCCTGGAGCATCTGTATGAGGTGTACTTCATGAGTCTTACCCAATGAAGGAAATGTGAAGGAACATGGGGAAGGAAACTGTGTCTCTTCTTCCTATGACCCAGTTTTGCCATGGTCTGATCTGGACTCCAAGAGGCCAATTGGGCATATTTCCCACTATTCTCAAGGTCAGAATAACTTCTAATATACATCGTTCCATCATTTTTACTGTATATATTGTTCCTGTTTCCTCTGTTAACAATGCAAAGCTTGAGGGCATATTTCATCCATTTTATACTTTTTTGTTGATGCTCACCAGCTACAGCAAAAGTCTCCTCACTGCAGGAAGCCAATAAATGTTCATCATCTACATGTCATTCCGATTATGTGGCCTCAGAACAATGCAATTTTTTGATTTCGTCTGGTATAATTCTTGACTTAGGCTTTACTTCTTTTGTCCTTTTGAGCCAGAAATAGGGAACGAATCATTAACCACATATTAAATCCTACTGTATGCCAGGCATTTGGTGGGAGCTTGAAAGGGGAGTATAACACATGTAGTATCTCATTAAAATATTTCAAAACAAAAGTAAATGAATGATGTTTATTTCCCAGATCTGCGCCTTTCCTATTGCTTTTAGAATTCTCCTTACTTGACTCGGTGCTGTCTTCACTACGAAAGCAAAGCTTGGGAATTCCATTCAATGGATATGACAAAGCATCAAAAACTCCTGTTGTGACAGTGAGATTCCCAGTGCTATCCTGTGGGTTGTCCCCCGTCCTTGCTTTCTACAGCTGCAGTTCACTGGGTCTGGGAGGGCTCCTTCATCTACCGGTTCATCGAACCATTACAGAACATGATCCCGCGAGGATCCCAAGATAACTGAAGCACATGTCTTGCCTTTGAGTCTTTAAAGTCTAGCGGAAGTCTTACATGTGAATAATAATGTGATATGTGCAAGGACACGAACAAGCACTGGATAGAATCCAGAACAGGGAAGTCAAGGAAACTTTCTATGACACAGTGATGACCATGAATTTAAAAAGGGAAAAAAAAAAAGTAAAAGTCAGGTGAAAAGGCATTGCAGGGAGAGGGAACAGCATTGCTGGAAACCATGTGAAAGAACTTGGTTTATAGGGAAATACAGATAATTTTCCGTATCTGGATCATTTAGTCAATGTGTAAAATTGTTAAGAACAGCCTCATTTTCTGCGTTCTGATTCCAATTGTGTGGTTAAAGTTTTTGGTGATCCTGAAGTCACCAGTTGACACCAAGGGGAAAGTTTTTCTTCACAAATATAGGAGGAAGCCATACTCGGTAAAAACCTGGGAGTATCTTTCTTCTCATTAGGAAGAACAATTTTGTCTCCAAAGCCAGGCCTACATAAAAGGAAGCCTATTAAGGCAACTCCTTGCCTGGAGTGACTTGAGAGGATTTCTCAGCAAAACATCTTCCCAGTGGGGTCTCCTTCCCTTTCTCTCTGGCCACAAATTCTCAACAGTCAACTCACTAAGTGGTGAGGTCAATAAAAGTGGAACATCCTCTTCTATAGAAAGTCTTGGTGATAATGTAGCCTGAAGAGCACATTAGCCTAGATTAGCTCATTATCTTTGAGATGAACTTCAGAACAATTTCCGTTCAGTGGAAAAAGGAGGATGAGATCACAGGGTACAAGGCTAGGCAGAGCCGGGAGAGGAACATAAGGTATCAGTTCTGCTCTCTCTTCTGTGGTCAGTTGGGTCCTTAGGTCTTGATTCCTCTTTCCCCACTTTTAGTTCTTTCTCTTTTGTAGCAGGCTGAGTAATGCACCCCCTCCCCCAAGACGTCCACATCTTAATCCCTAGAACTTGTGAATATGTGCCCTTCCAGGGCAGAAGGGATGTCACCAAGGTGATTTAAGTTGAGGATCTTCAGATGGAAAGATTATCCTGGATTCTCCAGGCAAGCCCAATGAAATCATAAGTGTCCTTCTAAGTGAAAGAGGGAGGTAGGAGACTCAAGAGATCTGTTGGCAGAAACGGAAGGCTGACACAGCCATGATCCAAGAAGTGTGGGCAGACTTTAGAAGCAGAAAAGGGCTCCCCTAGAATCTCCAGAAGGAATGCAGTTCTGCCAAGCCTTGATTTTAGCCCAGAAGACCCATTTGGGATTTTTACCTCCAAAACTATAAGATAATAAATGTATGTTGTTCTAAGCCAGCACGTTTGTGGTAATTTCTTATAGCGGTTGTAGGAAACAAATACATGCCTCTTCCCTTGCCACCCCTGACCAAGGAAGTCACCCCTTCCACCATCCACCACCATCCCCCTCCGTCAAGTCTGTTTAGGGTCTTTGATTCCGTGGGCTGATGATGGGATATTGTCTCAGGGTCAAACCTTTCCCAGAGCCACAAGTCAAATGCAAGTCACATTGCAAGGAAACATGAAAGGAATGGAGGGCCTGTGGTGATCGAGTCTATGGCACACCACCAGCAAAGTGTCAGAAGGAACAGGGACACCAGAAAAGAACATTAACCAGTTCTGTGCAGGAATGGAGGCACTTGGATGGGGCACGAGGCAGCGATAGCCAAGAACATTTCAGTCTGACTGAGACATGTGTATTTTTCTTGGGTTCCACAACTTGAGGAACACAGTGACCCAGGTGTGAGTGTACGGTGATCCTATCCTCCACCGTTACATCTTTAGATAAATCAAGAGAAAATAAAAAGAATCAAGAAATGAAAACTTAAGGAAACAATTGTTTTAATGTGTACATAGATATTTGGCTTGAAGAATTTGTGGAAGCTCACATTATATCCCAAAATACCTATTAAAATTTTCACACAAACTTTATTTTCCACCTGACAGTGACACGGAGCCAAACTCTATGAAAAGTCATCCAACAGGACTCAAATTTTGACCATAAATACTATAAAGGAGGATTTTCTTTTGCTTTAAAAAATTTTTTTCTTACAGATGTGCAATTATGTATACTATTTTTAGAGGACATTCATCTTCCTTAGGTCCTTACTATCACCTTAAAAAGTAGCTTGGAAAAACACTATTTTTACCATTTTGCAGGAAACTGAGGCCCAGAGAATTTAAGTGACTTGCCTGGAGACATAGACTTGTAGGAAGGAGAAGCTAAAATTATAACACATATGATTACCTCATTAAATCCTCACAGCATGAGATGAAGCAAGTAAATGGCATTTTAAAAAATTTTAATATTTGGAAATTAAAGCCAAATTGGTGAAACAACCGAGTTAGCAAAATGCAGCAACGTGGAAGGGGTTACGACTCATTGCCTTTTTCATCCCTAAGTACCTGAGATGTCAGTTTTTCTTCCCTCCTAAGAGGCAATTTGTAAGATGTCTTGGCTCCTTCCCTTCTCCTGGAACTAAATCCCAAGTAAAGTGCTGACAGAGGATCCAGCTGGGGAGTTCAGTGACCTTTGCTCAGCTGAGAGGCCCACAGAATCACCAAGGAGACAGGTTCTGGGTCAATGCCTGGAGGAACCCCTTATTAACTGCATTAACTGCTCTGTCCCTTCTTCAAGCAATGACTGGAGTCTCCGCCGATGGTGGGAGTCCCATTGCTGAAGCTGGTTGAGAGCACAGTCTAGTGGGGAGGTCTGTGGGAGCAAGGCCTGACGTGTACTGTGAGCCTCACATTTGTTTTGAAAAAAACAGAAGGGGAAGATTCTGTGCCTTGACAGGTTGTTCCCTGGGTTACCACAGGTCACATTAAGAGAGAATATCAATTCAGGAAACCAGTTCTCCCTCGAGTTGGCCTCCTCTATATCCCTAGAGAGCATGGGTGTGCCCTCTATGGCTGCACGTCAGCACTCTTGGAACACTGGTCTGCCAGGTGGTCTGTGAAGGGGGGATCTTGTGGTAAAATAAGTTGAAAGATGCTACCACTATGACCTCACCGTTTAGACTCCCAAGTGTAATAAATACATTAAAAGCTTTGTTTTACCAGGAAGAAACCCATCTCAAACTTAGCTGATCATGGAACACGAGCCCTCTCCCACCCCAGCCCCACCGTAAAACCGAATATAAACATAATATGAGAAACCTTTTCTTAATTTATCCTTAGGGTTCTTTTTTTTTTTAAGATTATTTATTTACTTATTTGACAGACAGAGATCACAAGCAGGCAGAGAGGCAGGCAGAGAGAGAGGAAGGGAAGCAGGCTCCCTGCTGAGCAGAGAGCCCGATGCGGGGCTCGATGTGGGGCTCTATCTCAGGACCCTGAGATCATGACCTGAGCCAAAGGCAAAGCCTTTAACCCACTGAGTCACCCAGGTGCCCCTATCCTTAGGGGTTTTTTACCCTAAAATATTTTAGTAGGATTTCAGAAGAAAGAAACTAGAGCAAAAAGGAAGAGAGATGAAGTTCTTGGCATTCTGTTGTTGTCTTGAGCAAAAATTAGGAAACATCTTCAGTTCTTGCAGGGCAATGTGTAAGATGTATAATATTTTCCTCAATTGACTGTTTTGGGGCTATTGTAGTTATCATTAAACTTTACTGAAGTGATAGAACATAAAACGAAAACAATCCAAACAGCTTAGGATGAGATGTTTTATTTTTCAGAAATGAATTTAGCAAACAGGAAGTAATACTTTGCCCATTTAAAAGACGAATTTTAGTCAAATTCATGTTTTCTTCAGATCTTCGATGGAGCTTAGGCTTAATTTCCTACATTAGGTTATGTATAGAATTGAGAGACAATCAGGATTTTGCGATAGCTGAAAAAAAAGAGAAGACATCTGAGGGATGAGTGATGTGAAAGCCATGAGAATATAGACAGTGTATTTTCTCACAACCTAAATACATCGAGTTACTTTTCAAAGGCTGGCCCCAAGGGAGAGGTAAAAATGTATTTACTTGACTGCTATATATGGGATGACATGGAAAATCTATTTCTTGGGATTCTGAGGTGCATGCCAAAGATTGTCTTCCTATCTCTACTATTAATCAAATTAATTAGCTTAAAAAGTAACCAGTAGTTTAGAATAACAAGTAGCCCAGTAAGATTATACTGTCCATTCACACCATTCAATAGTTTCCTCTCATCACGTGCTGGGGGTTAAGAGAGACACAGTGTGTGAAAAAAGCTTGTGCATCCTTTTAGCGTCTTTGAAATATGAATTACTTTATTCACTCGGGATTTAACATCTGCCTTGAATGAATATTATATAGAATTATACAGTAAACGCATCAATATTGACCTTGCATCGTGTTGAAGTATTTACAATAAATCTCTTAAGAGACAGACCCAGGAAGTTTGAGGAATAGTGTTTTTGTTCAGGCCTGATCCTAGGAAAGTAATACAGAACATATGAGTTTCAATTGTTATTTTCAACAAGTGCTTCCCAGTGCTTCCCAGTTGCTAATAGCCTGAAATGAGAATCCCATGCCTTTCCTTTTAAGACCCAGCACAGTCTGCTTTCTCCCTAATTCCAGGCTTAGTTCCCATGGCTCTGAAGCATCCAGTCTTGGAGCCAAAGTCCCTGGGACACACATTCCTCTTGTCTCCACTTCGGGGGCCACTCTCCAAACTCACCTCTCACCATCTGAAAACTATTGCTGTGATTAGAGGTTAAAACATTCGCCCCAGGTCACCAGTCAAGGAATGGGAAAAGCTAACAACTCAAAACCTGGCACTAAGCCGGCAGTCTTCACAGCGCCACGGAATGGGTGGTATCGACAGAGCCAGACTCGAACCCGGGCTCTGTGGGTTCCAGCACTGTGACTGGGGGGTGGATATTTGGTCCCCATACCATGAGTTTGCTTATCTGTAAAATGGGACTGATTATAGACCTTCCCTCACAGACTCCTATAAAGGTTAAATAAGAGGATTCTTTGCACTTGGCTTCGTGCCTGGTCTGTAGTGAGGACCTCAGAAACTCCAGCAGTTATGTTTACATCTTTATACTGCAAGATTTCTCCTGCTCTCACATATCTAGATGTATGCCCCCACCCCCACCCCCCAGCCAGATTGTATGAATCCTGATGGGGAGAAAGGGTCCTGCATTTTGTCAAACCTGTTCGGAGCATTAAGAACAGTTCTTGAGGGGCGCCTGGGTGGCTCAGTGGGTTAAAGCCTCTGCCTTCGGCTCGGGTCATGATCCCAGGGTCCTGGAATCGAGCCCCGCATTGGGCTCTCTGCTCGGCGGGGAGCCTGCTTCCTCCTCTCTCTCTGCCTGCCTCTCTGCCTACTTGTGATCTGTCTGTCAAATAAATAAATAAATAAAATCTTAAAAAAAAAAAAAAGAACAGTTCTTGAACTTGGGAGGGGCTAAATAGATATATATGTATATATAATATATATATTTAGTGGATTTATTGGTATCTAATTACCAATAATTACTGTTATTCTTTGCCTTAAGATTTTCTGGTGGCTCATTAACACTACCATCAAAGCCTTATGTAATATAATAGTTACCTATCCTCTGATAGGACGGACACTTCTCAATAATGTAAACCTTTTAAGTAATTTTTTGGTATTTTGTTAACATTCAGTAAATATTTTTAAATATATCTTCCTATGACAGAGTAGTATAGCCGAAGAGCTTTTATATTGCAACTTTCAATCTTTTTTTCATGCCATAGGAAATGTTTCGTTAATATTTTATCTTAGCTGAGCTAGTATGGTGAATTAATTTAGTGCTCACATGGATACATACCACATGTACTTTTCTAGGTGTTTCACTATCATTTAGCTTTAGCTAATGGGCACTTAAAGTCCAGCTGATTTTTCCCCGAAGTCCCATAGTCATCTATAACGTTCTTGAATAATTGGGCTTTAAGTGGAAGTTAACAGGGTTGACTACTTCCAGAAATATGCAGAAATATTTTTACTAGTTTGAATTTAAAACTTGCATCACTCTTAAGATAGCAAGTTTTAAAATTCTCCCCTCAAAAACTGCAAGTTAATTAATACATAAAACGGAATGACTTGGACTTTTGTTATTAGAAGTTATTTATACAAGTCCTATTTTTACAAAAGTATTATTCAATATCATTGTAGTTCTTCCATTAAAACAACACCACCACCTGAAAAGTGCAAACAGCTGCCAGAATAAATCAGATGTATCATTAAGACCTCTAAGAAGCCTTATTTTTAGGATAGTCTCATTTCAAAGTCCACTGTTGATTTCCCCTCTAGAGCCCTTTCTCTCTGGATCAGCATATACGTGTTGACATTGATTAATTGTCTAAGAATTGGCCGACAATCATTTATAAAATTAAGTCTTTCATATATTCAACTGTTTTTAAATGGAAGTCAGTATTTCTTGCAGTGGTGACTGGCATCTGGTAGAGAGAGATTAGAGTGTTTCCACCATATAGCCCTTCTCCATTTTGGGAGTGGTTTCATGGGAAGGTGAATGGATGAAGGCAGGAGAATATTTCCAACTAGTATCCACCAACTTCACAAGAAATTTCTTTCCTTTCCTCCCCTCCCCTCCCCTCCACTTCCCTTCCCTTCCCTTCCCTTCCCTTCCCTTCCCTTCCCTTCCCT
>ML104206.1:35259-143970 GCA_003697995.1 Taxidea taxus jeffersonii
CTTCCCTTCCCTTCCCTTCCCTTCCCTTCCCTTCCCTTCCCTTCCCTTCTCTTTCCTTCCTTATCCTTTTCTTTGTGTTGTTCTTGTTGTTGTTTTGTTTTAGGAGAAATGACCCACCAGACTCCAAGAGCAAAATATCGGTAACCCCATATTTGTTACCTCTTATATCATCTCCTCCAATAACCACAGCAACCCTGTGAATTTGGTAAGTTATTATCACCTTCATTTTACAGCTGAAGAAACTAGAACTAAAAGAAGTTAATTTATGAAGATCACACATGATTAAATGAAAGAACCATGACTCTAACAGAGGTCTTTGACTTACTACTTTACTTTGATGCATTTACTACTCTGCATATTGCCTGAGCTTTTCCAAAGAAATGGAAAATAAAATCATTGGTAATTTAATGGATACATCTTTAATAGTATTACTAATTGTAATTGTGCTACATGATAATAATGGCATAACAGACAAGTAGTGCACATAAATGACTGAAATTAGCATGACTTTTAAACATAGCCATACTTAGTGTTTTGGGCAGCTAGAAGAAAGGGAGAAAAGAGGAGAGCAGAGTAAGGAGCTGCTAAGATTTTCTGAATCTGTCACTCACTGTCTGGATTTGGGAAACTGAAGGCTACAAAATTCCATTTTTCTACATTCTTATCAGAGTCCATTGAAAATAAAGTCTCTGCATTGCAATATAAGACAGAGCAAGGGCTCAAATCAAATCCACTTTTGTTTTAGGGCAGGTTAATTTCATTAGCGAGCAGTTGCCTGCACCCATCACTAACTAGGGTTCTTTCTTTCAAGTAATTCAGGAGCATTTTTCTCTTAATCCTTAGAGTGAGGATGGCCAGAGTTTGTCAAGAATAGGACAACCAGAGTTGTTCCTAAGATCAAGGTAAGATTTTCTAACATCTAAGAGAGAGGTAACTTTGACAACCTGACATCTGAATTTCTGTGTCTACACCCACACTCCCTGCATACACATAAGTCTCTGTTTTTTAAACCCCATAGTGAGAAGTAGAGCCCTCATTCTGTTTGAAACACTGCCCTGAAGCATTCCAAAGTTCTTCTGATTCCAATTATTTCTTTAAAGCTTTTATTGATTATAGGGAGAGAGAGAGAGAGAGAGAGAGAGAGAGAGAATGAACAGGGGAAGGACAGAAGGACAGAGGAAGAATCGGACTCCCTGCTGAGCAGGGAGCCCAACGTGGGGCTCAATCCAAGGATCCTGAGATCATCAGCGGAGCCAAAGGCAGACACATCACCAACTGAGCCATCCAGGCGCCCCATGAGTCCCCAGTTATTTTAACCTTAAAGAAAACTCCCCCCCCCACCTTAACATAGACCAGGATGTGAAATGGTAAGTGTGAAATGGTAAATGTTGTCATCTCTGGTGGCCAGATGATCTCTGTTGCAACTACTCAAGATGCAAGTTGTAGGGTAAAAGCAGCCACAGACAATATGTAAACAAATGAGCACAGCTGTGTTTAAATAAAACTTTATTTACAAAAACAGATGGCAGGCTAGATTTGGCTGAAAGACCATAGTTTTGGTGATGACCTCTGACACAGACCATCTCCCTCATTATGCCGTGTTCTAGGGTCAAAGTAACAAAGAAGAGGAAAGTCAAACGGACACGCTGTTCTCATTTAGTCAATATGAGAGCACCCATAACATGCCAAGCCCTGTGTCCCACGCTGTGAATTTAGTGGTGATTAACTCAGACTTGGATCCTGGATTCTCGCTGCTTCCCTTCCTTCTTCCAGAGGAAGAACAGTACTATCTCATCACAGGATGGCAGTATTCCAAATTTGTAACTCACTTCTTTTGCAACAGTATACATGTTCTGCCAAGAAAGCTCTTGGTAAACTTACAAAGTAATCAAAGTTTGCCTATCCACATTCCCTTCTCTTATCTTGTGCTTTATCTCTCACCCCCAGGTAATCCGTGCCTTTGCCCTGTTGCTGAGTCTTCCCTCTCTTCCCTCCTCTTTCACACTCCTCCTTCTCCATATTCCTCCTTCCCTGAGAAATCTTCCTGATCTTTCCAAGACCAACAGAAAGTCTTTAGAGTCTTGAACAGAACAAGTTAAATGCATTAACACCATGGTATGAATGAGACAGATTTTCTTGTTTAAAAGGCAAGCTTGTGAGCCCAAATTATACCGCAGCTGGTATGATCAAGTGTGCATCTCCACACTTTGCCTAAGCTGTCAGGGATCAAAGTTCCTTTTTTTCCAGGCTTGATAGAAATGAACTTGAATCCTGAATAAGGAGAAACTCTGGTACTGTTTTCAGTTTTCTGGAAGAAGAGAGAAAAGAGAGCAGAAGTGCTTATTAGGGGAGGTACAGTCAGTTCAAGGCCTACCTTGCTTTGCCAGCTGAAACAGAAGGGATGTGACAGATTAATTCAGGCCAGCACACATCTTACTGGGAAGTATGCGCTAATAGAGGAAAGTGGAATTCACCATTTAAATATGTCACAATAAAAAAGTGAATTGCCTCTACCCCCTTGTCATTTCTTCTTTCCTAATTTTCCAAGCATCATTTTTGTCTGGAGATCGAGGTAGTCAACCCTGACCCATTTGAAAATTCAAAGGCCTTTTGGACTATAACCTAGGTTTGGGGCAATTGATGACTCTGGTCATGTTAGATGAAAAATATAAATTTAAGTGAATACTTATGAGTAAATAGAAAAACATTACAAGCAATTTTTGTTCATAAAAAGAGAGGTGAGATTCTGTCTGTTTGTACTGGTCTAAAAAGAAAAGCCAATGGTTATAATATTAGAAGAAGAGGATAATGAGGTATAGAAAACAAAAAAGGGAGTCTATAACAGTCAACCAGCTTATATAGGCTTGTTTGATACACACACACACACACAGGAAGCTTGGAGTAGCTCTGCATTTCAGCAAACATAATAGATATTGGCCTTCAGCCTACTCCATTGCATTTATTTTTCTCTGGGGAGTTGTTTTTATAGCCTAAGGAACTGGTCTAAAAAGAGTTGGGGTTACTTAAGAAGTGATGATTTACTATTTAGTCCTGGAAGAGCTGTAATGGCTTGGAAGTCTAACCTGTACCTGGCTCTATCTGAATGAATTCATCTCTTTTGCTTGATAAACGTGTTCACTGGACAACAATGAAATGACTGGGCTAATTATGTATCACCTGACACTGGTGGAGTAAAGACATCTTAAAGTTGGATTCAGCCCAGTGAAAGCCAAATGAGGGCCATATTGAAAATGGAAAGTCGACATTCGCCAGGATCTGTTTTCCCCGTGGTATGGAGTCTCTCATTTCTTCTTCTTTATATTGATCTCATCTTTCTCTCTATGTGAACCAAGGGTTATAGCCACTTTCATGCTATGGATGCCCTTAGCCCTTTGAGGATGCCTATGGGACCCTTCTCAGAAAATGCTTTCAATTTATAAAATACATTATATAGAATTAGAAAGAAAACCAAATATATCAAAACACAATTATAAAATATTAAGTTTGATTTGATTTTTTAAATGTTTGCAATTTATTAATATATGCACTTCTTTAAAATATAGTCAGTAAGAAGATGTGGCAGTATGTCAGTAATTACCATAATTCTAAAACAAGGATAGATTTTTTTGAGGGTTCTACCATAAAAACATCTGCAATTCCTACTGGAAATAAAATCATAGGTGCTGCTAGTACTATTATAGTTTTGCCTAAATTCATTATATAGCTAGAAGCTGTGAAAACCAATGTAATTTTTTTCCCCTTCCATGTTCACAAGCTCCCTGGATTCTCTTCCTGGATCAGATACCTGGGCTGAGGTTATAAAGTGCTGCTATTTATCGTCTTCCTCTTCATCTCTGTACAAATTAGGAAGTGAAGGGCTGCTTAAGGGCTGCAAAATCCCACATTCAGAGTCTCAGCAACTGTCCCATGACTAAGTGTCCCCAGCCAAATCCCTGGAAGAGTCAGTCTGATTGGCCAGGGGCCACGTATCCTTTCCTAGTCCCCCAAACAATAGGACCAATGCAAAAGATCCTGTTAAGCAAGTATCCTTGACCCACTCTTTTGGGGAACAAGGAGGAAGAGAATTCCAAAGGAAGCATAAAGTGTAAGACAGACATCCTCAAAAAGAAATTTTACAGATATGAACTTAGAGTCTTTAAAAACAATTTGAAAATTCCTTAACCTTACAGATGTAATGAGGGAGTTCTTCTCCTTCATTGAGAAGAAAAGTTGTCTGTGTACAAAAAAAAGTTCAGGTATTTTAAAAGTCTGTTACGGCCCTGTCCAACAGAACTTTCTGTGGGGAAAGAAATGTTATCTGCACTGTCCAGTATAGTAGCCAATAGTCTCATACAGTATTGAGCAATTTAATGCGGCTAATGTGATTGAAAAAGTAAATTTTAGATTTTGTTTAATGTTAATTAATTAAAATTTAAATTTACATAGATATATGGGGCCAGGAGATACTATAGTGGATAGCCCAGCTGTCCAGTTAAATCTTTATCACTTTCCTTATAACCCTGACACTCTAGTTAAACTAGCAAAGAACTACCTTTCTGCTTCTGACCTTTGTTGTGACTGTTTTGCCAGCAGCCAGGCATGCAATTACAGTCTGTCCATTTCTTTAGGTCATCCCACATCTCATATGTCTAGCTCATATCCCACCTCTTCTGGAAGCCTTCTATTACCAGCTTAGCCCTCTGAAGTCTTACGGCACCGAATGTCATAGCACTCATTGGGACAAATCACATGTTACTTTGTACTGATATTTATACTTCTGAAGATTTTATTGATTTATTTGACAGAGAGATAGCACAAGCAGGCAGAGTGGCAAGCAGAGGGAGAGGGAGGAGCAGGCTCCCCAATGAGCAGGAAGCCCAACAGGGATAGGGTTTGATCCCAGGGCCTTGAGATCATGACCTGAGCTAAAGGCAGATGCTTAACCGACTGAGCCACCCTGGTGCCCCGTACTGATATCTATACTTTTAAAAATGTTTTCAGTTTACCTTCAAGTAGAGTGTATGCTCCTCTGGGGGAAGAAATGATTTCTAATATATCTTTGAATACCTAATCTTGTTATGTGGATTTTCAGTAGATGATTTGGAAAAGCACATGATGCAAATAAAGACCTAAATCCACTAGAGCAAAGAAATCCGCAGGTAAAGAATCGCTATGTGGAAACAGATAACTGAAATACGTTACATCAAAGAGAAGCCAATACATTATTTGGTGCTATTTTTAGGCAAATAAAGTGTTCTCCTTCATGGATGAGACAGCCAAACTCTAATGATGTTGAATTATTTACTTAGGATCATATGCCAATAAAGGATGTAGGGGAAACTGGAACCCGGGTCGCTGGCATTCAGCAATGTCTACAAAGCAGAATGCTAGAAAGATTGGGGAGATCTTAAGCAAGGGAGAGGGGCCAATAGAAGAGAACGGCATGGGGAAGATTCATGAAGAGAAATGCAAGAGAAGATTTATGATGGGTGTCCCTGGTCTGTTCAGGTTGCAGAAAACCTAAAAGGTAATGTCCACAAAATCAAAGGAAATCCAAATATCTGATGGATAAGGAAGTCCTTCTAATTTTAAATGCATGAATCCAGGCCTAATAACTAGATATGCCTAAGACATCCCTCCATGCTCCGTGGTCTCCCGGTCACAGTTCTTTTACCCGATAGAGACTCGGGGTACATACCTCACTGTGTACTTGCATGGTAGGCTGCAATGAACCAAGCATGGATGGAAAGCTTTTCCAGAGTAGAAATTATTTGACAGCATTTCCTACATTATTTTGACTTGAAAATTGGAAAGAGTATAGGAAAAAAATAATTATGAATGTATGGTATTGTAGTTCACAAAGGGAAAATCACCCACCCACCTATCTCCTAGGCAGTAACGGCATCATGGAGAGAAAATAAAATTCAACACTGGCTAAACAATAGCATAATAGACCCCATAAACCCACTGGACACTTATAAAACTACCTCAAAGCTATTCTATCAGATCTGATCCATTTGTCTTCTTAGAATAGAGATAAATAGGAGACAGAAGAAGGAAACTCTTAGATGAGTAGATAGATAGTAGATGGGTATTTCCACATTTAGAGAAAGGAGACTCAAAAGTCAAAGAATTGTTATTACGGATGCCCTTGATTTGTTAAGAATGTGATATGCTAAGAATGTTCTTAGTATCCACAGACTAAACAAAGTGCTGATTAAAACATTTAGACTAAAGTATCATTATATACAAAATCTTTCTCAACCTTTAATTGGGAGAATGTGCTCAGTAATCTTCCTTCTTTTCTCTTTCTTTCTCCTTCTCTTTCTTTCCTTCCTTCCTTCCTTCCTTCCTTCCTTCTTTTTCTTTCTTTCTTTCTCTTTCAGTAGACCTCATACCCAGCATGGAGCCTAATGCAAGGCTTGAACTCAAGCCCCTGAAATCATTACCTGAGCATGGATCAAGACCTGAGCTGAGATCAAGAGTCAGAAACTTAACCAACTCAGCCACCCAGGTGTCCCTTGCTGAGTAATCTTCTAAAGTGGCTAGTGTTTGAATGTTCTTACTGAATGCCTACAATGTTGCATTAAGATCCCCAAATAATAATGCTACTTCACATGATGCCAAAGCCAAGTGGTTTTCATGGGTCACAGCCCACTTTTGCTACTTAGTCATAGACTGGGAAATTTTCAAGTCATTCCATAAGTTCTTGGGAATATGTCTGATCATCCTTGATGTGAATATATTTGAAAGCCAGCTATCAAAAGGAAAGAATATTTAGGGACATTAGGTAGTTCTATAGAAAAAGAATAACTTCGTCTACCAAGAAGTCATTACTTAAGAGAACCAGCCTATAAATGAAAATGATGGAGAATAATTTCCAATGGAGAATCAATGAAGAATAAACTTGTGAATCAGGAAAAGTGAAAATGAAATTTTGGCCAATCAAGGTCACCATGTATATGTCTTGCAAACACGATGTTGTGCTTTTAGCAGAAATGTTAACATCATTTTGATAAAAATAATAATTAATAAGCATTATGTGCTTATGATATATCAAGTCACCTTGCTAAATCCGTTTGAGGATGATTTCATTTAATTCTTACCATGACCTTATGTAGATTATTTCTATTATTTTTATTTTTAAAATTTTATTTATTTATTTATTGAGAGAGATATTGAGAGAATGAATAGGAGGAGGGGCAGAGGGAGAAGCAGACTCCTTGGAGAGCAGGGAGCCCAAGGCTGGACTCGATCCCGGGACCCTGGGATCATGAACTGAGCCGAAGGCAGAGGCCCAACTGACTGACTGAGCCACCCAGACACCCTCTATTATTTTTATTTTATAGATGAGAAAACTGAGATGAGAAAATTAGGCAAATTTCCCACAATACATGGGAAGGGATGGAGCTAAGATTTAAAATCAGATAGGCAGATTCTCAGACCTATACTCTTAGGTACCATGCTAGCTATAGTTCACACCTTGAAAGCATCAATATAATAATCTAATTTTTATCAAGTTTAAGTAATATACAAAATCTTATTAGAGGAAAAATTATGTGAAACTCCTCATTTTGAAAAGTAATGACTTTCAAACCTAAAAATCACATTCTTTGAAAGAAGCTGTTATGGGCCGAATGTTTGTGCCCTCCACCAAATTCATTTATTGAAGCACCAACACCAGTTTAGAGATGGGACCTCTAAGGAAATAAATAAGGCTAAATGTGGTCATAAGGGTGGAACCCTCCTCTGATAAGATTGGTATCCTTATAAGAAATCCCAGAGAGCTCTCTCTTTCTGTGTGTATGCATTGAGAGAAGGCCATGGGAAGATGGGAAGAATGGGGTCATGTGCAAGTAAAGAAACCCAATAGGTCAGCACCTTACTCTTGGACTTCAGCTTCCAGAACTGTGAGAAAATTAGTTTCTGTTGTTTAAGACAACAAGTTTATGGTATTTTGTTATGGCAGGTGAGCTGATTAAAACAGAAGCTTTAAATTGTAAGTTCTTCCTTAAAAGAAGGAGTTACATGGGTTTATAACCAATAGATTGATCTTGAAAGATAATCATTGAGGGGTACCTGGGTGGCTCAGTTGGTTAAGTGTCTGCCTTGGGCTTAGGTCATGATCTCTGGGTCCTGGGATTGAGCCCCATGCTCAGCAGGGAGTCTGCTCATGCCCTTCTCCCTGCTCATGCTCTCTCTGTCTCTCAGATAGATAGATAGATAAAATCTTAAAAAAGCCTTTGAAATGAAAATCTGAAATTAAAAACTTCATAATCTGGCTATTGTTGATAAAGTTGCTATAAACACTAGGGTGCATGTATCCCTTCGAGTCAGTATTTTTGTATCCTTGAGTAAATACCCAGTAGTGTAATTGTTGGATTGTAAGGCAGTTCTATTTTTAACTTTTTGAGGAAATTCCATACTATTTTCCAGAGGGAAAAGAGCTCAAATGCCCATCGACTGATGAATGGATCAATATGTGGTGTATATGGAATAAATAGATGATAGATACATAGACACATAGATATAAAATGGAATATCACTCAGCCATAAAAAGAATGAAATCTTGCCATTTGTGGTGATGTGGATGGAGCTAGACAATATTATTCTAAGCAAAATAAGTCCATCAGAGAAAGACAAAAACCATATGATTTCACTCACATGTGGAATTTAAGAAACAAAACAAATGAACATAGGGGGTGAAAAGAGAGGCAAACCAAAAGACAGACTCCTAACTATAGAGAACAAACTGGTGGTTGCTGGAGAGGAAGTGGGGAGGGGGATGGGTTAAATGGGGGTGGGGATTAAGGAGGGCACTTGTGATGAGCACAGGGTGTTTGTTGTTAAGTAAGTGATGAATAACTAGATTCTACGCCTGAAACTAGTATTATACTGTATGTTAACTAACTGGAATTTAAATAAACACTTGGGAAAAAAATAAAATAAAAACATCACAGAACTCATTTCCCATCCCCTTTTCCCTTAGAAAATGTGTCCTTGATTCCCAGTGTTTGTGATCTTCCTTAGGAGAAAGCACAGGCTAACCATTGCCAAAAATCTTGTGAATAAGTGTATCATATCATCATGCCTCCATTCAAAAATTAATATAGGCCAATTATTTCCAAGTAATGAAGAAAAAGAAGTACAACATAGACTAACCTCAGCATTTCTGCGTGTTTGCGGTAGAGACCTCCACTCTTATAAAACAAACAAGCAAATGTATAGTTCTTGTGAAGAATGGAGTGTCACAATTATTTAAAATAGAGGTGAATTCAGAAAAATTTTAAAGTGTAAATTTCCCTTTCATTTTGCACAGATAAATTAGTGTACGGTTATGGTATAGTCCACTAGAATATTTTATTTCCTCTTTAAATGGAAATGATGCCAGTGTTGTATATGTTATAAGTGGTCATTAAGAGTATCAGAGAAAGTAATCCATGTGAAGCCTCGAAAACTTTCAACTTCTATCGAAATGCTAATTATTACTACTGAGTTGTTTATTCTCAGTGACCAACACCACATTTTGAATTTAAATCATGTATACCTTATTGAAAGGAAGTAATAACCATGTAATTTTGGAAAACAAGTGCAACATTTCCTGAATGGCCACACCTAGTATTTTTGACAAGGGAGCACACTTTTAAGTATACTTAGTGACAAAAACATCCATAATAAATACAAGTTTTGTTAAGAGTCTAATAAAATGTTATAAACTAGGCTGACAAAGGTTCTGTCCTACGGATAGAATGGATTGTAGAAATTTTAATCACCTAAATGTGGCAGATTTCTGCAGAAAACAGATACTTAATTTCGATATAACCTGCATATAGCAAGCGCCGGCCATACGAAGTCACTCTACTGGCTTCTGAGACATTAAGGAAATATGTTTGTAGATCTGCTGTTGGGTTGTTTCATATGGTGAGATTGGGTGGTAGTGGGGAGGGGTCTGTATGGAAAAAGTCCCACCTGAAACTTGGGATAAAGGAAGTAAATTCAGATAATGAGAAGGAAAGTTAAAGGAGAAGTGAGTTGGGGAAATCGGAGGGGGAGACGAACCATGAGAGACTGTGGACTCTGAGAAACAAACTGAGGGTTTTGGAGGGGAGGGGGTAGGAGGTTAGGTGAGCCTGGTGGTGGGTATTATGGAGGGCACGTATTGCATGGAGCACTGGGTGTGGTACCTAGACAATGAATTCTGGAACATTGAAAGGAAATTAAAAACATAAAAAAATTAAAAAAAACTAATGATGTCCTATGTGTTGGCTAATTGAACATAATAAAAATAAATTTAAAAAATGGAATGTTATCCTTATACGCCTACTTCAGATCAACGTGCCAGCTACAGGCCTACTTTGTAAATACGTAGTTCATGAAGCAAACAATGATGTTTGCTTTCTGAGTCTTGATACCTGAAGCACCCAGTATCACTAGTGATGAGCCAGTACCCTAATAGAAAAATCACATTACATAGCTTTCTCCTTCTTCCTTAATGCTGAGTCTCAGAGGTGCATTAAATCTGGCTCTTGTGAAATTAAAACTATTCCTGTTTTATGCAAAAGAGGAAGGAATTTCCTTTCAACAGGAAGAAAGATGAGAGAAGAAATTCAAGCATGGTTTTTGCTTAGGTGTGTATAAATTCTATAGTGTCATCTTTATTTTGCATCCGGACGACATTCTTTGTTTTTAGGATCTCATTGTCAGCAGGTTTGTTTTTCAAGTCTCTTAAGCTTTCAAAATTCTGACCACTGGTTTTTGTGCATTTTTAACTTTCAGCTTCTCTGGGAGCGAGCTTGGATAGGCTGTTTCCTTCCACCCAAGCCATGGTTCTCAACATCAGAGTTCAGTCTCCAATCAAAATGCATTAATTTGCACCAATCAGATCTAAGTGGATAAATTCACTCTCCAAATGTAGGTAAAATGGGGCACCTGAGTGGTTCAGTCAGTTAAACGTCCAACTCTTGATTTTGGATTTTGGCTCAGGTCATGATCTCAGGATTCTGAGATCGAGCCCCATGTGGGCTCTGTGCTGGGTGCAGAGTCTACTTGAGATTTCTCCCTCTTTCTCTCCCTCTGCCCTTCTCCCAGCTCTCTCTCTCTCTCTCTCTAAAATGGATAAATAAATCTTCACATGTGGCTTAAAATAAGATGATAAACTCATGTAATATGTTGATTTCAAGATACAGAGTGCCCTAAATCCATATTTGTAATGGGAACTATCAGTGTTGTTCGATGAGTTAATTATGTAGGGTTCTTATGCCAGGAAAGGGAGGAAAAAAGTTTGTTTGTTTTTTTCCGTAGTTGTCAGTTGAAAATGTGTGGTGTTGTAGCTGAAACATGAATATTTTGAAGTAATAACAAATGCCTGTAATTCTTCTTGGCTAGAGGTTCCAGGCATGTCCTCTACTGGCAATGAACCACACACAGCGAGAGTCTATCTCATGGTGCCAAAGAGTTAATTATGCTTCTCTTAGATTCTCAGGACGTGATTGCCTTTATTATATGTTCTCTGCCCCTTCCTTTTGCATAAAGTGGAAGAAACCTCTCTGCCTGCCTTATCAAATTGCTTCATTTTAACCAGGTGCAATTTTCATTTTTTTCTTTGTATTCATGAGTAAGGTTTGCAAAATCAAGTCAAAGAATAATGATGCTCTAACTTATGCTTCCCTTGCACTTTTGTATTATTTCCTGGGGTTCGTAGTGTAAACATAGCCCCAAACCCAGGGGGCACTATTCCTAGCAGTGCACTGGAGAAGGGCATCAAGCTTTCTAAATGCTCTTTAGTTTGTAGTATACATTAAGGAAAATAAATGCCATTGAGTATGCCTAATGGAACTGTCTGGCACATGCTGCTTAAATATAGTCTGATAAAAAATTAAAACCAATTTATCAAAATGGTAAAACATTTGGTAATTTGGAACACTCTTAATGTCCATTTAAAGTGCAATAGTCAGTAATTTATTCCATTCTGGAGATTTCAAGTTATCAGCATTTAGCACAAGTTATAGCTCGTTCTTAATTTTGCTATTATTTACTTTAGCAAATAGGGGGAGTCTTACTCGGCAAAAAAAGAAAAAAAAAGTGCTGATTCTCATCTTGTAAAGTACTTCAGGGTAAAGATTCAGTGTGGAACACAAAGTGACAGTTTGCTACCGTCAAAGCAGAGTTTTAAACTTATTTTATGTTATCTTTAAGATGAGTGGTTCTCATACTTTAGTAGCTTGAAGAACCAACCAGGGAGCTTATTAAAAATGAAAATTCCTGGCTTCTAGCCCTAGGGATTCTGATCACAATGTCTGGAATCGGGCCAAGTAATCTGCACTGATTTTTAACAATCACCCCTGAATGATTCTCTTCCTAGGATATATTTGGAGAAAGACTCATTGAGATAGAAGAATCTGTGCTTTTTGTACATGATATTTATTTTGCGTATGAACTACTGATTAATAGGGAGAGTAACCCTAGAATTAATGAGGTTGATTATATTCAACTTGTAGGATATACATGATCTTCCAAAAATTCAGTTTGGGAAGCTGTTCCGTTTTGTATCAACATTCCGAGTTGTGTCACTGAGGCCAGAACAAATTCATCAAATCAATAATTCATTTAAAAGGCTTGGTATACACTCAAAGCTATAAATATTTAAATGTGTAAGGTGTATTCCCTTCCCTTAGATAACATAATTCACAGGGAAATACAGATAGTGAAACATATCATCAGAAAAATAAATATAAATATAACAATAGCTAATATTAATGTACACTGGAAAGAATAGACTGATTTATTGAAAGTAATATTCTGTTGTATCCCAAAGACTTTCTAAGGAATATGGCTTTAGGGAGTATGCACAATGGTGAGGTTTTATTCTGGCTGTGCATTATAATAATATTCATTATTATGGAACAGAAACCAAACCTCACTGTGAATATTTTATTTTACTTGAAGTAAAGTCAGCATGTAATATTGTATTAGTTTCAGGTATACAACATAGTGATATGAGAGTTGTGTATATTGCAAAACGCTCATCACAGTGAGTGTAGTTACCATCTGCTCATGGTGAATATTTTGCCTTCAGAACTGAACATATTCTGAATAACATCATTTTGTTTTATTTATTATTTTATTAAAGATTTTATTTATCTATTTGAGAGAGAGCGCAAGCAAAGGGGAGGGACAGAGGGAGAGGTGGACTCCCCGCTGAGTGGGGAGCATGACGTGAGGCTCCATCCTAGGACCCTGAGTTCATGACCTGAGCCAAAGGCAGATGCTTCACCAACTGAGCCACCCAGGACCCCCTCAAGAACATCATTTGAAATAACCCCCTTATTTCCATCAAGGAACTAGAGCAGGTGTCACTATAAAAAGAATAATTTGCACAATGAAGGAGATAAGTCCTGTTCTCATGGGTAAGAGTGGAAGACCAATGAGATTCCTAAAGACCTTTATTCAAGTTTGTAATCTATTGAATTGATCATAAGGAAATACAGGATGTTAACCAGTAGATATTATCTTGATTCGAAATAATGGTCTAAATAGAAATTACAAGAAGACTTCTCCATAGTCCAGTATATTCCAGAGGGCATAGGGGGAGAATCAACATTATTACAAGTAAAAACACAGTGCCACATGTGGCCACATGCATATGACAATAGAAAAATGTCATCTACGTGTGAGCAAACAAAAGGTTCTAGAAAAGACAAGGCTGAAGAGGAAATAAATCTATGCACCATCAAGTTTTAAAGCTTCAGAGCAAAGGTTCATCTCCAGCTCTTGGCAGATTTTGGCAGAGAAAGATAGTTCTGAGTGATGAGTGAGAAATTGGAGGAAAGAAGTAACAAGCATTTTCTAAGGAATTTTCGGCCTAAGGCATTCCTGGTCCTTAAAGATGGTTAGACTATAATAGGGACCTTACAAGTTTCATGTTTTCTGATGTGCTACCTGAAATTTAAGAATCTAGAGTAGAAGGACAAAGAAAATCAGTTAGGATGTAGTTCTCCATCCATTATCCAGGTAACAAAACACAGAATCAGTCTACTGGTGCTGTTTATGTTTCCAATGAACCATTTCAAATATTCAAATGACATCAATACCGGTTTCTGGAGAAACTCACTGACATGAATAGGACCGCCAAAGCATAATGCAAACTTCTGAACGTATGTCCGACTCAGGAAATTCTATTCTTCAGTTCGTTTCCATGGAGCTGGAGAAAGGAAATGTAAATTACTGTGGTAGTTGGGGAAGGAAACAAAAATTTAACGAAGGCTTCTCATGGGCTTCAGATCGTGCTACGGGCTTTATCTATTATCTCGTTGGGTAGGTTAATGATACTTGTGACGTGCACTAAAGATGCAAGAGACAGTAATAATGGTTTCTAGATATCCCAAGGTTTCATAATGAACGTGTCCTTTCGAGTTATTTTGACAGTTCGACTTACTAATCGTTGAAATTAAAAGTCCTTTTCCTACCAACCGACCCTGAGACAAGTCTATAAATACAGTCACATACGCACCCTTGTCCGTTTTTATCTGCATATCTTTCTGGAGAACAATATAACTGTTGTCAAAAACCTTGGAAAACACAAAAATTATTTCTTGGAGTGTTTTTGTAACCCTCCATGTGGCAAGGAGGGGAGGAGGGTAAGGGCAAGTGATTCAACCATACAGAGTATGGGTTCACTTGGGAAACTTACAAGCCAAAGTTGGACAAGGAGTCGTGTACCTCTTCTCTCCCCATTCCACAGAGAAGAATGTTTTGCTTCCCAGTGCAGCTGGACTCACAGGAGTTCACATCCTGCTACACTACTTCTTACAGTGTACCCAGAGAATGACCCCATCAGCCTGGGTTCCCCTGAAAGCATCAAATACTTCTGTTTATTTTATTTTTTTAATTTCACTTATTAACATATAATGTATTATTAGTTTCAGTGGTAGAGCTCAGTGATTCATCAGTCTCATAGAACACCCTGTCCTCATTACATCACATGCCCTCCTTAATGTCTATCACCCAGTTACCTCACCCCCCTAAACTCCTCCCCTCCAGAAACCCTCAGTTTGTTCCCTATGATTCAGAGTCTCTTACGGTTTGTCTTCCTCTCTGATTTTGCCTCACTTTATTTTTTCCTTTCTTCCCCTATGATCCTCTGTTTCGTTTCTTAAATTCCACATACGAGTGAACCCTATGACAATTGTTTTTCTCTGACTGACTTATTTTGCTTAGCATAATACCTTCTAGTTCCATCCACCGAATACTTATGTTGAAATAGCACATTTGAGAGTTCCATGGAAGCAGGAACAAGGGAGAGGCAGAGAAATATATGGAAGGAAAAACGACCCAAGCTGAATTCTTCAGTTGGCCACTGCTATGGCTGATGACTTGCTTTGTACTATGGAATGGCCTGAGAATCTACATGACACATGTCCCAGAATCATCTGCTCCAAGGGAAAAAAAAAAAAAAAGGAAATATTAATGCATCGGCTTCTGTTTCCAAATGGTCAAGAACTGTCCCATGTACCCTGCAGTTCTTGTCACTCGGCTTCTCTTTGTGTTAGAGGAGCTCTAGAATAGGATCAAGGGGCATCTATCCCAGGCCTGAGGGGAGGTATTGTGGGTTGCCTCCGTAAGAAATTCATCAAAGCCCATGGCTGGATGTTTTGGCAAGTTTGTGATAGACACAAATTTCCCTTCAGGTGGAGGACTAAGCATTTTGGCCTCAGCAGGTTAATTGCCAGCTGTTAGAGCTCGCCTCCTAGAGACTTAAAAACCGATGGAAAGTCGTGACATCTGCTCAGTGAGGGGATCCACTGGAAATTGGGGCTTAAAGCGCAGCCTTTCCTGCTGGAGTGAATGTGGAACCCCAATGCAGTATATCCAATGTCAAGCAGTGACAAAAGTGTGCCCAGGAGTGCCTTTGGAAGTTCTGCTTGGCACTTCATGGTCAGATCTAGAGATTTAGTATGTAAATTCATTCTAAAATTATTTTTTTAAGTGATGAGCACTTGTTAAAACATGTTAAGGCAAAGATTAGGAATAAAAAACTGATCTGGTTTGCCTGATAGTATTTACACTGAACCTAGTTCTACATTTTATGTTCATGAATTGTAAAGGAAAGTTTATTTAAAAAAATTTTTTTTAAGATTGTATTTATTAGAGAGAGAGAAAGAGAATGTGTGTGTGTGTGTGTGTGTGTGTGTGTGTGTGTGTGTGTACGCGCGCACGCACGAGGCAGGGAAGGGCAGGTGGAGGGAGACGCAGACTCCTTGCTGAGCAGGGAGCCCTATGCAGACTCAATCCTGGGACTCCGGGATCCTGACCTGAGCCGAAGGCAGTTGCTCAACAAACTGAGCCACCCATGCACCCCTAAAGGGAAGTTTAAATGGAGGGAAGATTCTCCATATCCTGCTTTGCAGATGGGGATACAGATGTGGGCCAAAGGGGGCTGTTGGAAGCCTTCTTTCCTCTCATATATTATGAAAGGTATAGCTGCTTTGAACTTTTGATATCTCAGATGAGAAGAATATGTCAATTGTAAGCATTTTCTATTTAAGGAGTTTTGTTTTGTAAAGAGGATTATCTATTCCTGATTAATAACATCTTGCATGATTTCTAGGTTTTCTCCGGACTGTGACCGTGTACCTGATTTACTGTAACACTGAGTGACGCTTTGATGGCTAGAGTTCCATCTTGCTTTTTTCAAAAGACCCCATCATCCTGGTTTTCCATTCTTGTACTTCAAATCACTTGGCTTAAAGCACTTTCTGGTATATTCTTGCAGTGTAGAGTCAGTCCAATTTTTCTTTGTTCAACATAGCTTTGTTTAAAATACCTTGTTTCCCCACTTACTCTGCTCCCCTTTTTCCAATGCTTATGGATAATATGACTTACTCTAGGCCCTTTCAAACCCTGCTTCTGTTCAACAGCAAATATATAAGGGGATGGGGTCCAAACATTTTGTTCAATGAAGGCAGGATCATTTCTGTTGAATGCCATGTATGGGAGTTAAAAAAAGGAGGCTTCCATCTTTCCATGGCTTCTCTCAACAGATTGTTGAATCATAGTACGCATAGAATGCTATTATTCTGGGGCACCTGTGTGGCTCGACTGGGTAAGCTTCTGGTTCCTGATTTGAGCTCAAGTCATGATCTCAGAGGGGTGAGATGGAGCCCCCTAGCAGGCTCCGTGCTCAGCAGGGTGTCTGCTTGAGATTCACTCTCTCACTGTTTCTCCCCCCTAAAAAAATTTAAATCAATCTTAAAAAGAAAAAAAAAAGAATGCTATTATTCTCTGTGCTGTGAGATATTATAAAATGTAAAAGACCGGGGTCCCAGGAAGTAAGCAAACTGATGTTGCTAACCCCATTTTTTCAAGGAATTTGGGTGTGGGAAATAACCAGTGGGAAAGCAAGTGGGGAAAGAAAAATAAGTAGGAAGACTCCAAACAGATGTTCAACACAGCAGGAGGTAGCATTTCAGACCTGGGATCCAGCTTGTAAAAAGAAAGTGTGCAGTGGCTTGCATTTTGAAAAGAACCCCAGACAGGAAAAGATTATACTTTGTGGCAAAGACACAACAGGGAGACCTAAATGAGATCATGACTATGTTCCTTGTGGAACCACAGAGAAGAATTTGGGGTTAGGAAGCCCATTAGCCAATGACATGCCTGGGAGTGGTACTTAACTACTGCGTGGGCATTCGTAGGTAGCTTATAAAACTCTGAATTGCCCTTTTCATTTAGCATCTTTTATGTAGAAAATTATTTACACTGCAGTCTCCTTTTCTCACATTTCAGAAACCAGCTATTTCTTAGGTCCTAGTAATTGTATAAGAACAGAAAATCAACTGGCACAACTCATTTTCAGGATTTCCTCACTATTAATTAAACCTAGCATCAATATTAGAAAGCCCACAAGAATAAAATAAAATAAAATTCATTTTGCTAGTAAAATGGATTTTCAAAGGCTTTCAAGTCCCTTGAGGATTGGAAACCCAAGAAGATGTGAAGTCCTATCATCATGTATGCTAGAAAGGGCCAGATACCACGTGGGAAGTTTGAGAGTGTTCTGAACCAACAAAGGAAAGCAGTCAAAAAAAAAAAAAAATTAAAAGAAAAAGAATAAAAACAACCTCTCGTCCACTTTGCAGTGAGAAAACTATCAGACTCCCACTCAGAGTGCACTTCTTTGTGGTCACACAGAAATATAATTCCAGGTCCAAAAGGAATTGAGTTCCAAAAAGGGGTTTTGCAAGAATCATATGGCTGGGTCCAAAATCAGGAGGTTGATGTCTAGGTAAAGAATGTGGAAAAATAAGGTCTAGATGAAAGCAAACTGAGAGTCAGCAGTTCAGATTATCAGAGGAGAAAGTCCAGAGAACAGGGGAAGAAATGCTTTCTAATTTGGACCATGCGGATAAAATGATAGCTTGTCAAACTGCTTACTAGGTGACTTAAAAAAAGAAAAAAAAAAAAAAAGGAAATTCTCTGGCCAAGGGCAAGGAACCTATCAGACCTGTTACCAGACCAAGGGATGCTATGGGTTACCCATTGCTCTGAGTACGTTCTTGACCCACTCCGTTTAAATAAGCACCTTCATTCTCTGTGTTGTATTTTATTTATAGCGATTATCTCTGTTTGAAGATTTTGAGGATATTCACTTACTGCTTTATGGATTCTTTGTTTCTCCATCTTTGAATGTAAGTTTTGTACTGGTTACCATGTACTGCTTATGAACAGGGCCCGATACATTGTAGTGGGCCATAACTGTTCAATAAATGGATAAAAGGTGAAATGAAGATTTTGCAGGAACAGTCTTGCCATAGCATCATTGCTGCACTGTGTTCACGAGCGAAAGGTAATGTGAGATGCTATTGTTGATTAAAGCTCAGATGCTTTCAGCAGATAGAGAGCTTGGGAACAGAAGCCCTCTGACAACAGCCCTTGTTTATGGGTATGCACAGTGAATTTCAATTCATTTTGTTAATATAATAAGGATGGGGTATTAAATATAACTTTGGCACAGCCTTCCTTGGTTGACACATTATGACTTCCGGTGGTTCTTTTTCTCCCAAAAGGGAATTCAAATATGGTTACGGCTAAGGTTAAGGAAAAGTTGTCTCACAATATTTCATACAAAAGTGTTTGAACTTTATGTTTAACTTTTCAGAAACAGTCGAATGCATTCTTTCCTTCCTCGGTGCTATTACCGTGGAAATGATATGGTATATTAAAAAACATACAACCTGGGGCACCTGGGCGGCTCAGTTGGTTAAGCCTCTGCCTTTGGCTCAGAACATGATCTCAGGGTCCTGGGATTGAGCCCCATATCAGGCTCCCTGCTCAGCAGAAAAATATGCTTCTCCGTCTCTCTCGGTGACCCTCCTCCCTGCTTGTTCGTTCTCCCTCCCTCCCTCCCTCAAGAAAATACAAAAATAAAAAAAACAAAACAAAACAAAAAACAACCCCCCCCCCCCCAAAAAAGACAGCCTTTCTCCAAACACTTGGATATTTCTGTATAACTCGTTTTTTAAAATGTGTTCAACATGAAGGGATTATTTGGATCTTGAAAATGTTTTTAGGGGTGCCTGGGTGGCTCAGTGGGTTAAAGCCTCTGCCTTTGGCTCAGGTCATGATCCCAGGGTCTTGGGATTGAGCCCCGCATCGGGCTCTCTGTACAGCGGGAAACTTGCTTCCTCCTCTCTCTGCCTGCTTCTCTGCCTACTTGTAATCTCTGTCTGTCAAATAAATCAATAAAATTTAAAAATAAATAAATAAATAAAAATTTAAAAAGAGTGTTTTTAACGTAAGCTCATTTGTTCCATCAATCCCTTGGATTCCTTCAAGAACTCTCTCTCTCTCACTCTTTCCCTCCTTGAATTAGATCCGATGTTTTATATCCAGTGTCTTTTAGATAAGATATACATTGCCTGAGGGCAAGGACATTTTCTAGTTCATTCCCCACTTCGCCTTCAGTGATGTGGTGAATGCACAACAGTGACGAATTCCAGATAAATGAAGGAGGAGCTAATGGGCTGTTTTAAGCTATCCTTCCTGGAGCATCTGGAGTTTGGTAGGGCTCAGAGTCTGTATCTTCATTGTGTGTTTTGAAATCAGTTTTTATTAGTTTGTTTTAGTGGGGTCATAAGCTTTTTAAAAATTTAATTCTAATTTGATTCTATATTTTCAAAGTAAACTATTGCTGAAAAGCTTATAGTAGTGTCTGTCCTCCTTTCCCGTTACCACAAGCTTATTCACCATGGAGATCTTCCTTTGGAGATAAGAAATACCACCTTTCTTAGCTTTTCTGGTACTTGTATCTTTCTTCCTAAATAGCATATAGTATTGTTCGATTTTGATTATTAACTGTTTTTTTTTAATATTTTATTTATTTGTTTGACAGACAGAGGAAGCAAGCAGAAGCAGGGAGAGGGAGAAGCAGACTCCCTGCTGGGCAGGGAGCCCAACTTGGGCCTTGATCTCAGGAACCTGGGATCATGAGCAAAGCCGAAAGCAGACGCTTAACTGACTGAGCCACCCAGGTGCCCCTGATTATTAACTTTCAACATTATCCAACTCTTTCACAGTTTGGCAATAAAGCCACAGTCAATGTTATCATTAGAGTGACTAATGCAAACAGTACTCATTGTTGAGCCAAGTAGCATGCTGTATTTATACTGCATTCCTATAGAATTTTCCCCTAGAATTAATAACTTTTTTTCCTCCTCTTTTCTTAGTTTATCTTAAAATTATAGCTAAGTCATCATGTACTTTCTAGCAGCTATCTAAAATATTGCTTCATTCAAATCCCCATGAATCCAAATCTGTTAATCTATCGATTTCTTCTTCATCTTTATTTCCACCGGAAACTTCTTTCCTGGGGTCTTCTGTCCAGTCTGGAACAGCTCTGCTCTGTGAGCAGGCTTCTACCCAGCTATCATTTTGGATACTTTGCAGTCTTTGGAGAATTCCCTTTGCTCCTCTCCATTTTTGCTCCCTCCATTCTGGATTGGTTTCCTGATTATGAGTCTTCCACCTTCTTGCTTTATCCCTGGTTACAGATGGAATCTACCATTAGCTTCTGGAGAAACAGAGTATGAAAGATGAATTTTTTTGAGACACAGCATTTCTTAAAATTCTTATGTGATTTTAAATATTATATATGAGTGATAATGTATTTGGATGGAGACTACTATGTTGGTTATCATACACATTAAAAATTTGAGAGCCACTTGGGTGGCTCAGTGGATTAAGCATCTGACTCTTGGTTTTGGCTCAGGTCATGATCTCAGGGTCATGATATCAAGTCCCAAGTGGGACTCTGCACTCAGTGGTGAGTCTGCTTGAAATTTCTCAACCTTTGCTCCTCTCTCCATTTGATCATGTGCTCTCTCTTTTTAAGAAAAAATTGAAATTCATCATGCCGCTGTCCTCTAGCATTCTATGTTGCTTTTAGAAAGCAAAAACAATTTTTATTCCTGACATTTTTTGTGTACCCCTTTTACTCTGGAGGGTCTCTTCTTTATTCCTTCCCTTTTTCATGTATAGCTTCAGGCACTTGATGGTAGATCTTTTCAAAATGGAGACTTACATCCTTCAGAGGTGGGAATTTTCTGGTTTTCTCTGTGGAACTCCTGTTAGTCAGATGTTGGGCCTCTTTGCTTAATTATTTTTCTTTCATCTTTTCACTCCTATTGGTTATGTCTTTGTATTTTTGATCTCCCAATTCTTTTGTTGAATTTTTATTCAGGCAATTATCTTTTCATGTTTTAATATCTATTTCTTGTTCTATGAATGTTTCTTTTTATGCATGTTGGTTTTGTTCCATGGGTTCAATACTTTTCTTATCTCTCCAAGGATATTAATTACAGTATTTTTTTTCTCCCTGAATTTGTTTTGATTTTCTTCTCAGTTTAATTTTAGAAGCTTTCAGTTCTTTGGTTTTGTTTCTAATTAAGATCAAGGCCCTAAAAATTGAATAGGAAGTTCTGTGGGTGTGGCTTGTGTTTCTGCACTGCTGAACTTCCTGTATTTACCATGACTGACTGGTCAGCTTCTACGTTGTAAAATCCCCAAATGTCTGTTCCTCTTGGGGTTTTCTGTGAAGCCGTAGAGTACAGTATATTTTCTGTTACACCTACCAGTGGAAATTGACATGGCTACCAGCTTTCTGGAATTTGGTGAAATGGGAAGTCTCAGATCGAAAGCTTATTAGCCCAACTTTAACTTAATTCTACATTTCCTCCTAGTATGGTACCTTGCTGTCTTCTGTGGCCTATGCCTACAGGTGTGTTAGAAGTGGGATAGTCATCTGAAGATTCTCAGAGGGAGTGGGGACCAGGGATGTGGGGTTAATTGCTCCCTAGGTGTTTTTTCAAATACTTTCCTCGATTGCTTCAAATTATTCTTAGTAATTCCAATTCCTAAGGCTTTCTGGAATGTTAGGGCCAAATGTGTTCCTAGATGCACATGTAAGATTTTACTCCTTCTGTTCCTCTAAGATATTCCTCTATGTACTTCAGCCTTTAAGCATGATGGCTTGGGGTTATAGATACTGACTGATTTTTAAAAAAAGATATCCAAGGGTTGTCTGGGTGGCTCAGTGGGTTTAAGCCTCTGCCTTCGGCTCATGTCATGATCCCAGGGTCCTGGGATGGAGCCCCACATTGGGCTCTCTGCTCAGCAGGGAGCCTGCTTCCCCTTCTCTCTCTGCCTGCCTCTCTGCCTACTTGTGATCTCTGTCTGTCAAATAAATAAATAAAATCTTAAAAAAAAAAAGATATCTAATTTTCTTGTTTTAATCTATTTGTTTTTGTTTTGTCTTCATGGATTTTAGGGAGTTGGGTTTTGAGAGGAGAGGTGATAAAAATGTCTTGATCCCCCAACTCAAAATCATAAATCTGGTGGTCAAATTTTGAGGCATACGTTCTCTTTATTATAAAACTTATCAAAATGTATCTTTAAACAGAAACAAGACAAAACCAGAGAGGGAGACAAACCATAAGAGACTCTTAATCATAGGAAATAAACTGAGGGTTGCTGGAGGGAGGTGGGGTGGAGGGATGGGATAACGGGGTGATGGACACTGGGGAGGGTATGTGTTGTAATGAGCACTGGATTACATAAGACAGATGAATCACAGACCTGTACCCCTGAAACAAATAATACATTATATGCTAATTAAAAAATAAAATTACTATTAATTGGTACTTGGCAAAAATATCATAAAGTAAATTAGAATATTTCTATTGTTTACCAAAAGCAAACTTGTCCTATTAGGAAAGTCAAGAAAAAAAACTGATGTCCAAACATTTCTGGAGGGTATTGAGTCCGTGTAGAGAAAGTTAAATAATCTTTCTGGTTAATGTTATCACATTATCCTGCACTAATGCCAGGTTCCCCATATAAGTAAGTGCCTGCCAAGATAAACAGAATATTTACATAGGGCAGCTCGGAAACTCTCACCATTGGATATTTCTGGTAATATTCAGAAAGAGTTGTTTTTTTTCCTCTGTTCTTCATGCAGACTATTTATACCTATCCTTGAAACATTACATTTTATAATTATTTGGGTGAGAAAGGAACATTCAGTGCCTATTCGGTAGCATGTATAGTACTGTGGCTTATGTATTATTATTATTATTGTTATTGTTATTATTATCTCCTTATTTGTCAGATCTTTGTTACATTTTAAATTTATGCATTTTTAATGAGCTTTGAGGGAAATATCTTGTTTCTGGATGAAATTAACGAGCTTCCCATTATTTACTTGAATTATTTCTGGAAAGAGTTTCGCCTGTGGCTGGCTACATTCATTTCATGATTTCTATAGTTTATATTTTTATTTTTTTCTGAATTTGTTCATAATTCTGCACATGAATCTTATTTTTTTTAACCTATATTCTGTGGTAACTGCATACTCAGCATTGTGCAAAATCCCCATTGCTCATCTTCCTACAAAAAACAAGGAATCTTTGTATTCGAAGGGCTGGTCAGAGTTCAAAACTAAGCACAAGCCCTCACTGAACTTTGATGAAAAGCCCCAATTTTTTATGAAAACCCCATTTTTGCCTAAGCCGCAACATGAAGACACACACATACACATACACCGCAACAAATACACGTTTCTAATCACTGCACATCCTCCGACTTCTGGAACAGAGCTGCGGGGACAATGATGAGTTCTTCTGAGGCTCGTTGGGGCTCTATCTTCAGCACCTGCTCCTGAGGTGAGCCAGCCAGGCGAGAAGAGAAGGTAGGACTGATTCCAAAGTGTTAGTCCTTAGCCAGTGACTAAAGTCGCAAACCCTCAGGGTGAGCTGGAACCACAGATGCACGTTAGAGGTTCATCCCTGCGTTAAAAAAGATTCTGTGAAAATAGCGGCTGGTCCCGAGTCCAGCAAGCATGGAGAGCAAGAATGGTAAGTTCTCAATTTCTAGCAACTTTATAAATATAGGGCTTGCTTACCGCAGACTGCTGACCTTGAATTCCCTTCTTATGAGTATGTTTGTAATTCTGAAAGTGGCCTCACGAGGCTGGGGGACTACTCACAGGGTGGCTATTAATAAGCAGTGCTCTGAAAGTTACAGTAGTCCAAAGCGTGCGGACAGGTGTTTCATTGCAACACAGTCACAGACTGCTGAAGAGGTCAGGTGCATAACGTCCACAGCCTTGTGTGAGCACGGTGGAGTGTGTGTCTGTGTCCCTGTGAGCACACGCACTTGTGTCCACATGCACGACCCCTTCACACGTGCTTTGAAAGTACTCGCAAGATGTGCATTTTGTAGTAAGTGACGCTCATTTAAGAGTATGGTACCAAGGAAACCGAAACCTGGTTTCCAAAATCATTCTAATTTTCCTGTGTTTTTAGCAATGTCAATGATGCCACTGAATAAAATAATGATAGGCCAGGGTATTTTTGTGGCTGATATTAAGGTCAAGACCAGCTGTCTTGTAGGATGCAACATCTGAGTTGCCTGTTTAGACGAGTTTATCTCAAAATATAGGAAAAATAATATAAACTCAGTTTACCTCCTAAAGAAAGTTCATCAACAGCATCTTCATACCTAGAGAGTGTTTTTTTCAATATTTAAAACACAGTTGTCCAAATCACACCTTTCCTAATCAAATAGAGACAGAGGACCAAATATTTCAACAGAACGCAAACATTAGCAGTAAGGATAAATGGGTGAGTTTTGTTTTTCACCCCGATTTCATGTCTGGATTTATAACATTGCCTTCCATTTTATTTTTCATTTCTTTTATCTCTGGTTTTTTTTTTTTTTCTCCTTCTCTCTCCTGCCTACCATCATCTCTCAGTCATATTATGTAATTAAATTCTAACGTGAAGAGCATCTTCAAGAAATTATATCCTATGGCCTTTCTTAAGGTAATTCAAACTTTTCCGTGGCCAAAAAAGAATCGTAGGCTAAATTTATGTATGTTCCCAGAGACAGGGAGAAACTATTTTTTCTCTGTCCCCTTCATGAGACATTTAAGCGAGTGGGTAACAGGTGCTACACGCCAGGAACACACTGTACCCTGAATATTTTTGTAAGAAGCTGTTCACTCTGGGGAAAGCATTTCATTTCTAAGTCCTAGAGAATACCACCTGTGCTTGGTCCGTCACTGGTGCCATAGATACGCTCTCGGTGATGACAAGGGATTTTATTGGACTGTGGGTAGAATTGTTTCTTCAAGTACTTGGTGGCGGGGTGCGGGAGGGCTGATAAATTACACCTACCATGTTGGATAATCACCGCATGTCCTTGGGGACGAGATACCACACCACGTGCTGTGAATAGCCGGAATGATGCAAGATGGAACAGTGTATGAAACTTGTGTCTTCCTTTCTTCTGGAAAAAAGTCTGCTTTTACTCTTATGAGATATGAAAGTTGGTTGTGCCGAGATGATGGTGCTCAGGAGGAAAAGAAAATAAAAAATTTGAGATAGAAAGAAGAGAATCTTGTTTGAGAGGATCAAGGGGGCGGGGCAAACCTACATGCTTCTTGCATTAACCTCAGAATTAGCAGATAACATCTCACGGACTTGGCTTAATAAAGGCAATTTACACAGCACTATGGATAAGAAAAGAGCCCCAGAGACAATATTTGTAAGCCATAAATTACTAATACATATGTACTTATGATGAATAAATTATTTTGCAATATGATGAGCATGATCTTGTTTTGAAAAGAAAAATAAAATCCAGGTTTCTGAAGGAGGATTAACTCCATCCGCCCCTTAGGTTACGTATTTTTTCTTAAGTCATTTTCATTGCCTCGAGTCTTAAGTACGCTAATGGTTAGAACTAATGTGCTTATCCATACACAGCATCATCGTAACCCTCTCACCCCAGGCCGAGCTGGACTGTGATTCATATCAGTACTTGATGAATATCCTAAGCCTGGCAAGGCCCTATTCTCCTGCCCTACGCTCTTGTCTCCCACCACCCCGGGTGTGTGAATTGCTCTCCAGTTCCAAAAAGCGCGGTGCTGGGTTCATCAATTGAGAGATCAAATTATTTTTCAAGAAGAGCTCTACGGAACACCACCTGTGATTTGGTACTCTCTATATCTACATGCTAGCTTTTTAACAAAATTATTCCAGATGACCACTGCCCCATAGATTTTGACTCGGAAATTATTGGGATAAACTCGATGGTGGGGAGGAGTCTGTGTTAGTGACAGCGGGTTCACACATAATACTGAGACCTAAAACCAGAACACTCCAGGCCTGACCCCCACATTAGTTCAGCTTATATTTTAAAATGTATGTTTCCATACATACATAGCCTAGAGGAAATTTCTACTTAAATGTTTCATCATAACTAACATTAAATTCGTCTCCCTCTCTACTTAGACCCGTTTTCCTTTTTGCCTATTGGACTTTGTCAAGGATATTGTTATCCTTGTAGTTTTCAGGGCAAGAGGCCAGAAATGGGATCATTTTTGCTGCTTCTTGCCGATGCTCTCTATGTCCCACCTTCTATTAAGCCTCACATTCTCATCTTTTTCAAAGATTAACTTAGATGTACTCCCACGTGTGCGGTGCAGTTAGCTTATAAGCTCCACGGGGCTTTCAAAGCCCACCAGCTGTCCACCTCCAATCCCCAGCACACATTCTCTGCTTTCAAGGGGCCTCTTTTCACTGTCATTATACTTTGTGAAGGCTTATCCTGCTTCTGGAGCTTTCTTTATACTTTTCTTCTTGCCTGAATTGTCCTCCCAGATCTGACCCCAGATCCGACCTCCCAGATCTCTACCCAGATCTGACCATTTCCTTTTTTTCTTTTTTCTTGCTTTCTTCTTTTTAAGAGGCGGCTTATGTGTAATGGGAAAGCTTAGTACACTCCAGCACCAGGCACGGCCTGATGTCAGGGCAGCAGGGATGGGTAGGTGACTCCCATGGAGCCTCACATGGAGAAGAGGATGAGAAAGGCCACCATCAAACAGAAGGGCCCCATGGCCTCAGACAGGGCAAAGCCCAGAATGGCTTAAAAGAGCTGCTGCTTGAGAGATGGGCTCCAGGCATCGCCAACAATCAAGCTGCCAAACACTGTTCCAATGCCAGTCCCTGAACCAGCCACACCAATGGTGGCAGCTCCAGCACCCATAAACTTGGCAACTAGGTCAATGTCCCAGGAGACAACACTGGACTGGGTGTTGGGCCATTGGAGTGGAGAGCTGCTGTAGGGTGTCTGTTTAGATGGGATCGCTGGTCCGCTCAAGAGGGAGGCAGACACAGGCCTGATTGCACCCCTGGTGCAATGGCCGATCAGAGCTGGAGGCATGACGGAGCAGGTGATCTGCACGTTCTGGGTCTGCACTCTCCCTACCTTACTGCCCCTGCTTGGACCCTGGAACTTGCCCAGCTCAAGGGGACTCTGACAACTTCCTTGTGTTACCGATTCCTTTTGGATTCAATCTAAACATTGTGGTTGAATCATTTAAATGCCCCTTTGCCAGAACTCTCTATGTCTTTCTTATTTTGTCTTTGTTTTGTTTTGTTTTTAGGCATTATCCAGCCACCCCAGCCACCCCCATGACAATATGTAACCAAAGGTTAATCTACCCATTCTTTTCATTTATAGTCATTCTTTCTTTTTACATTGTCTCTGAACATTGACATTCATTGAAATGGGGTTGAAGAGTGCAATTATACTTGAAGCCAACGGGCCCTCCATACCACTGGGTAATTCTTTCTCTTGTATCTGATTATGACTCTTATATTTCTTGTTGTTGCTCTGCAGATTTTTTACATCCTTCTTCATAGTGCTCTTTCCATTTGCATCTTTCTGACCCCTAGCAGTCCACTCTGTTCTTCAAACTGAAGAGCGGCTGTTCCAAACAGCTCTCCTTTCTCCCAGGCACCCTGGCCTGACCATGGAATTCATCCTGATCATTCTTCCCTCCTGTCTCAGAGCAAGAGCCCTTTGCCCTCTCTCTATGACATTCTTCCCTATACTCTAGGATATTGGTCATCTTTTTGTAGTTATTCTGCATTTCTTTTTCTTTTTTTTTCCCTGAATCCTTCCTCCAGAGTATATCTATGTGATCAAGTCTCCCTCATCCTCAAAAATGTTTTATCTTATGCCTACAATCTGGCTTCCTCTCTCATTACCCTACTGAGATTTTTCTTCCTCTGAACACAAATGACCTTCTAATGGCCAAATCACATTTTGTTCTCATATTACTGGATTTTTTCTGTAGAAGCTGATGCTTGATATTGTGTCTCCCATGAATTCTGGATACTATTGTCTCTTGGTTTCTACTGATGTACTGTCCTTCTTCCTTCCCTTTAGCCCACCCATTGCATTGCAGGGTTTGTTTCCTCAGTATTTAAGGGGTACTCTTCTTGACATCCATTTATTTTCTTTAGAGTCCCATCTTTATCCCAAATTGTATCTTATATTCCAAGCTGTATTTCCGTATGTAGCTGACTGCCCAATCTGTATAACCAAGCCTCTCCTCATGTCATTCCCTTCAGTCTGTTAGAACTTTGTCTTTAAAAAAAATTGTTTTTCCTCATATCATTACCTCACTTAAATACCTCTGGTGTTTATAGGATTAACGTCACACTCAAGTGGGGTGTGAAGCCCATCAGTATCTGGATTCATATTCTCCTCAGGACTGTGTATATTGTTCTCCAGCCATACTAGAATTCTTATCATAATCTTCCCTTCTGCTGTATTTGTGTTATTAGCTTTTTCCCTTCATGAAACAAGTTTCATGACCATGTATAAGACTATATATCCCAGATTGAGAAATACTAAAATCTGACTTTTTTTGAGATTATTTTGTTGGAATCCTGGGACAAAGATATACCCTAAGAGAATCAGCTTTTTTTTTCTCCCTCTGAAAAAAAATAATAAAAGTGATCATTGTCAAATGTCCTGAAAACTTCAATATGGAGTAAGCAATAAGGCGCATCTTTGAACCGAATACTGGAGAAAAGTTTTACCTTCTCAGGCCTGGCGACTTCCAGGAGTGGGTCTGACCTGGCATCCTAGCTTGGGTTTCCACAGTTCAAACTCTGATGTGAGAGGATTTGGGTGAAAGTGGTTTATTGGGAGGAAACTGGAAAGGACATAGGAAAAGCAGGATTTGTGAACAGGAAAAGCTGAGGAAAGGTATGATTTCAAGTGAAGTGCAAGGCAGGACTTGATCCTGTGGGTAAAATGTCCCTCACTCAGTGTCCTTCCTGGAGGCAAGGGGTCTGGAACTACATCTACTGGCAGCAGCCTCCAGTCACTGGCTGCATGCTGGATGAAAGTGGGAGCACTGAGGACTTGTGAATTCCAAATACTTCCAGTTCTGCTTCCGTAGCCAAAGAACAATTGTCTGGGAAACCTGCAGGTGCAGGTGGTTAGGAGTAGAAGGCAGAGCTGTGAGTGGACATATAGAACTGGCAACAGAAACATGCACAACATGAATAATCTCCAGTATTCCTGGTTACGGAGAAGCAGAAAAGGAGCTAATAATCGCAGAACTTGCCCTTTCCATTGCAAGCAGCAGGAGTAGAAAAACAGAGGAGTGACAGCTTTTGGAACAAGCATCTTTTTTTTTTTAAAGATTTTATTTATTTATTTGACAGACAGAGAGATCACAGTAGGCAGAGAAGCAGGCAGAGAGAAGGGAAGGGAAGCAGGTTCCCCGCTGAGCAGAGAGCCCGATGCGGGGCTCAATCCCAGGACCCCAGGATCACGACCTGAGCCGAAGGCAGAGGCTTCAACCCACTGAGCCACCCAGGAACCCCAAGAACAAGCATCTTTTAAGATTCCTGGACTCAGGGGCACCTGAGTGGCTCAGTGGATTAAGCCGATGCCTTCGGCTCGGGTCATGATCTCAGGGTCCTGGGATCGGGCTCTCTGCTCTGCGGGGAGCCTGCTTCCTCCTCTCTCTCTGCCTGCCTCTCTGCCTACTTGTGATCTCTGTCTGTCAAATAAATAAATAAAATCTTAAAAAAAAAAAAAAAAGATTCCTGGACTCAGTTGCGACATGTGTAAGGAGGTATGTGTCTGTTGGAAAGGGGGTGTTTCCCATACACAAGACACCAAGAGGTTTTCCGATGCTAGAAAGGATATCCACGAATTCAACTCAATTCCAGCACTTTCCACTCAGACACAGCATCAGTTTTCATAGGTTAAAGTTCAGTCCTAGGGGCGCCTGGGTGGCTCAGTGGGTTAAAGCCTCTGCCTTCGGCTCGGGTCATGATCCCAGGATCCTGGGATCGAGACCCCCGTCGGGCTCTCTGCTTGGCAGGGAGCCTGCTTCCTCTTCTCTCTCTCTCTCTGCCTGCCTCTTTGCCTACTTGTGATCTCTGTCTGTCAAATAAATAAATAAATAAAATCTTTAAAATAAATAAATAAATAAAGTTCAGTCCTATAAGACTGCCCCTTCTCCCCACATCCAATGCCAGTCACAAGCCCCAGGCATTTACCTGTGCTTCCAACTAACTGGCTATGTGCTGGATGTTCCAGTGACTTTGCTAGAGTCTCATTAATTTGCTAGAGTGGTGCACAGAACTCTGGGAAACAAGTTTCCATTAGGTTCCATTAATTTGCTAGAGTGGTTCACAGAACTCTGGGAAACAAGTTTACCAGTTTATTAAAGGATAGGATACAGAATACAAACCAACAGCCAGGTGAAGAAATACATAAGATGAGGTCCTGAACAAAGGGGCTTCTGTCTTCTGGAGCGTGGGACCCCCCAAGAGTGGAAGATCTCTGAAAAAGAAAATGAAAAGCAAACAAACAAAAAACTGAACTCTTGGGTTTCTATGGAGGCTTCATTACATAGTCATGATTGTCTAAGTCATTAGTCATTGACTGATTCAACCTCTAATTCTTCTTTCCTCCCAGGGACCTGGGGGGTTGAGGTTGATGGAAAGTTCCAACCCTCTAATCACATGGCTAGTCCTCCTTACAATTTAGCCCCCCACCTTGGGTGGGATATGAAAGTCACCTTCATTTGTAACAAGATCCCCACTGAAGACCAAATATACCTGAGAAATATCTATTTGGTTGCCAGATTACTAATATAAATATAGTGGTCATAAAACATTATATTGCAAATCATCTTCTGGAATGTAACCAATTCTCCCAGCCACGTGTGGTCATGCCTAGTCCCACTAGCAACTGAGAAGATGTATAAGACCTTGACCCCTTGATCTCAAATAGAGGAAGTGTCGTGGTCACTGGCAGGCCAGTGTGCTCAGCAGAACAGAGACTTTCTGAAGGTCATTAGCAGCAGAGCAAGAGCACTGGGACAAAATGAACAAGCCTGAGATGAATGGCCTGGCAGAATCATTTCAAAATGCATGCAGAACACTATCATGGAAACTCAGAAATACTAAGATATGGAAAAGACATTTTGAGTGAGATCAGTCAGTAGAATCTCTGAAACAGGTTAAAATTTTGGCTACATTCTTTTAAAGTCCTGGTGACAGACGAGGATCACTGGGCTCTAAACCTCCAACAGCTGTGGGCAGTTAATCCACCAATGAGCCAGGAGATGGAGCAATATTAGCTTATCTTCTCCTTGGGCTTCAAGACCCATGAAAAATATCCCAATTTGAATGAACTCTTTCCAACTTCCCCTAACCTCAGTTTCTCCCTCCTCCTTGCACAAAGAGCACTAAGTTACTTAAAAAAAAATTATGTATTTATTTCAGTTGGGCGGGGGGTGGGGAGGAGAGAGACAGCATGTGAAGGGGGAGCGGGCAGAAGAAGAGGGAGAGAGAAACTCAAGCTGACTCTGAGCTGAGCCGGGGACCAGACACAGGATTTGATCTCATGACCCTGAGATTACACCTGAGCCCAAACCAAGAGTCAGATGCTTAACTAACTGCACACCATGAAGGTGCCCCTCAGTTACTTTTATCACAGAATTTGCTGCACCCTACTGTGGTGGTCTGTGTCTGACTCAATAAACACCTTCAGGAAAAGACCTAATACTCATTTCTGGTCCTCAGTATTTAGCATACCATGTGGCAAATATTACAGTCTTAATAAATATTAGTTGAATGTATAAAGTATGTAGACCCCTGTTTTTCATCCTTTTGGGTGGCAAAAAATCAATAAGGGGCTGATAAAAGCTATGAAACTTCTTCCCATAAAAATGCACAAAAACAGAGAATTTTATCTACACTAATCCAGGAGAACTGTTTCAAACAGAAAAGAAAAATCACAGGTTCTAGGGGAACCCATGTCCTTCAAGCTCAAGACCAATAGTAGAGGTCCTCCAACATTTTTGAAATCCTGGTGTGTTCTCTTACAGTAAATCAATGGAAAACTTAAAATCAGTGCTAGCATTAAGGATTTAGGAGCTCGTTCCTAAATTACATGCACCAGCTACTTTGGAGGAAGTTGATAGGAATTGCAATTAGTGTGAAGTGAAGCATTGATGGGAGCCAAGCAAGAAAACAGCAGAGAAGGAAGTGAATAGACCTTTTAATGAACAGAGAAAATAGGCAGAACAGGCACATTTGGCCCTGAAAATGAATAGTGGGGGGTGACAGTATTTTCCCTCAGTTTTATGTCACACTCTAGGCCACCATTTGACTACTGAATGAGTCATATCTAAGATACCTTAGCAGATGGGAACAAAACCTCCTTCTTTATAGATTCAATCTTTTCCATGTACCCCTGGGAGCTCTGAATCCCCATTTCATTCCTCTAGGCTTAAAATGTTTTTATTTTCTAGGTGTTGGCTGTGGAGCCAATGAGATTGACATCATTTAACTAAAGAAATAACTTCCAATATTCAGGGTTAATGCATTCATATCGCCGATTTTTGAGTCACTGGATGGTCTGTTAAACCACCCCCTTTATCATTACACTTTGACTAAAGTGTAATGAGATATTTTGCACATGTTAAGTTCTGGCGAGTAATTATCGATTAGCTGATTGTTGATTGAAAGCAGATTTACTGGAAGATGTATCAATTTATATACTTTATTTCTAATTTTGAGATATCTTAAATCTTATCTTGTCTACATTTCTCAGTAGATCACCCTATAGTTTCCCTATGCAATCTGAGATTTTACCCTGCAGTTTAAAATGCACTCTCAGCTAAATGCCTGAGGCAGAACTGGGCAGCATCCAGTTAGCCAGATAGAAGCAAATTTCAGTAAACAATTATTTAGTGGCAAATTGAAAATATAATCTACCAAATAATAACTATACTTCTTCTGGCCACAGAAACTCATTCCTTCTGTTTCGCCATGTCCCTAAAATTTCTAAATGTATGGAAAGAGCCGGAAGTAAAAAATATTCAGGTGGGCAATAATAATCTCTTTGACAGTTTATTTAAACTTACCCGCAAAGATGACTTTATTAAAAATCAATTTCTTACTATCAATTGCCATTTAATTGTTGTTAATGTGCTTTTCATATATATTTGTTTAAAGTATAATAAAATTATAAGTTTTGATTGTTTATGATAAAGTAGTACATTTGCTTGATTCAAGGACTCAAATGTTTCTGAAATTGGGATGCAGTTTACCATCTATATGGATGCATAAATGTGAAAGTTGTCTTTAAATTGATGATGCGTTGTTCAGTTGATGAAATCTTGGAATGGAGGAGATGTGGTAAAAGAAGACCGTTTGGTCTTCCAAAAACATTTCTCAGAGATGGTTTCTTTTAACAGATAGTCCACAGCTTCTATGTTCTTGATCCACTTTCTTCTTTCATTTCCCATCAGAATTCATTGGGGCACCCGGATGGCTCAGTTGGTTAAGCGTCTGCCTTCAGCTCAGGTCCTGACCCTGGGGTCCTGGGATCAAGCCCCACACCCGGCTCCTGCTTTTCTCTCTCTCCCTGCCCCTCCCCACTGCTCATGCGCGCTCTCTCTCTCCATCAAATAAACAAATAAATTCTTAGGAAAAAACAAAGAAAAAAACTTCATTTGTTCAGGAAATACTTAAGCAAGGCTTTCTGAGAATGGGGTCAGAATGAGATATATTTGGCTTTCTAATCCTGTAAGAAATATATGCATTATCAATGAATCAATGTGAGAAGATGTCCCGTTGTCACTGATGTACAAATTTGCTTTAGGAACTCACCTTCATACCTGGCAATGTTGCCAAATGGAGTCAGACTGAAGCACTCAAATAAAACTTAAAACTTTCAAATAAGATCAAGACCAGAAAGCTTCGTTTTAGCACCTGGTCACAATTTTCCTCCAAACATAAATCTATTTGTGTGAGAATTGGCCAAAGGGTTTGTCTCATTAAACTGTATTCAAGTGAAAGTATTTTATCAGTGATGAAAAATAAAATGCTATGTCAAAGTTACTTAAAAGGTGATGGGTGGAATGAAAGTCATTTCATGAAACAATGTGAAAAATGAAAAAGCTCTCTTTGATCATAGTTCATAATTGAAGGTTATTTCCATTTCCTAGGTAGTTATTTTGGCAATTAAATCAACTCCAAAGTTTTATCTCTAAAAAAATTAATTGTATGTTGAAAAAGTGAATTGGGATAATGTACTCTGGAAAGGTTAAAAGAGGTTATTCCAAATGTTATTTCAGTAACATTAGATTTATTATCATATGCAGAGAAGTTTAAGGTATTAAAAAAGTATAAGATGCTAAAAGTGATCTCTGTATGGAAAAAATACTTTTTAGTTTTATTAGTAACAATGGTTCTGAGTGAATAAGTTTATTACTCCAAACTGCTAATTTAAATTCGTGTTTATGAGGGTGATACCAGTCAATGCTGCAATGTATCACATTATTCATAAATCTCTTTTGACTTATAAATCCTCAGGGTACTGATATTTATATTGTTAATACTTTTTTTTGGATAAACAAAAACTGATAAACAAAAAATTGCATATATTTAGGATTCACCAATTGATAAGTTGTACCACAACTTGATGATGCTCTGTTCACTTTTTTTCCCAGTCCTTTTTTTTCTCTCCCTGCTTCATCTTGAATAGTTTCTATTACTGTGTCTCCAAGTTCACTAGGCTTTTCTTTCGTAGCATCTAATCTGCAGTAAAACCAACCAGTGTATTTTTCATCTCACACATTGTAGTTTTCTGTACATTCAGTTTGGGTCTTGTCAAAATAATTTTTTTGCCTTAACATTTTGAACTGTGGAATACAATCCTAATTATCTTAATACCCGTGTAAGTTAATTCTAACATCTGTATCAGTTCTGGATCAGTTCAATTGATTGAACTTTATTACTGATTGTATTTTCCTGCTTTCTGTGCTAATCACCTTTGATGGGTTGCAGACATTGTGGATTTTATCTTATATGATGCTGGTTATTTTTGTATTCCTATAAATGTTCTTGAGTTTTGTGCTAGGGCTGGTTAAATTCCTTGGAAGTGGCTTGACTTCATCAGGTCTTGCTTTTAAGAATCATTAGGTGGGACCAGAGTAATGTTTACTAGGACTAATTATTCCCCACTACTGAGGAAGGGTCTTCTGAGCTACTCCGTGCCCTGTGACTTATGAGGTTTGCCAGTATGGCTGATGGGAACATGTGCCATTCCAGGCCCTGTGTGAGCACCAGGTGCCATTCTAATATTTTCAGATGATTCTTTCTGAGCCTCAGGTAGCTTCCTTGCATGCCTGTGCTGATTAATACTATGTTGAATGCTAGTTGAGAGGAACCCTCTGCAGACTTCTGGTTTTTTTCCTGATACATCTCTATCCTCTCCTGTCCTATGGCTAGTGAATTCAGGCTGCCTTTGTCCCTCCAGACTCTCTCCCTCTGCCAGGTTCCTCCTGGGCACTCTCCCCTATCCTGCAGCCTGAGAACTCTCCCAAAGCAGTAAGTTGGGGTCTATTATGGAGCTCATCTCTCCAGGATCACTTCCTTTGTTGCCTGATGTCCAGGGTCTTGGAAACCATTGTTAATTCATATACTTTGTCCCTTTCTTCTTCTTCTTTGTTTTGGGTAGGAAAGTGAATTCAGTCCTTGTTACTTCATCTTAGCCAGAGGTAGAAATCTACATGTCCATATCATATATACACACATACATCTGTATAAATGAATTCATATATATGTACATATATATGAACTAACATATTCATTTTATATATATGTATAATATGTATATATATCTGAATACTGTATTATGTTTTAATCCAAGCAAATATCAACTATCTGAAATTTTTAGGGAAAAGTACTATTACAGACTTTCTAATCTTATAGGAAATATTATCATGTATTATCTGGTCTTGATATTCTTCAAAAGTTTTGTTTGGATGTTTCAGTATGACTCCGTGAGGCAATATTGCAAAGCATGAAGGTGGTTTACTATATTATGATGTATAAAATCACTACTCTTTCTCTGTGCCAAGCCCCTATCCCAGTGTGATGGGATAAAAATTGGTATATTATTTTGACCAGAAGAGCTTTAGTGATTTTGAAATTTTTTCAGAGTTTCTTTCCTATCCTCTCAGTCACCATTTTTTTCCAATTCTCTCCTTCAAAGGTACGAAATCTCCTTTATAATAATTTGTTATAGTTATGCAGGAGAATTTGCTAAACCTTGCCCATTTTAGGACATGGTTTCATAGGTCCTCAATAGACTTTTTCTAGGAACGTAAGGACTACTGGAAGAAAAAAATATATTGAAAATAAATTGGAAAACATTTCAGTTATTTTAGAAATGTGCTCTTTATATAAATCATTTCCCAGTGCCACATACAAAAGATATCTTTAATAAGGTGCTTGTTCTTGAGAATCACTGTTAGAGGATACAAAAAATATTCTTTCTCAAGAGTGGTAAAGTGGGCTTCTAGGGTTTGATAATAAAAGCAGAACTATTCATGCATAATAGAATCAGACTTTTTTTTTTTTTTAAACATGCCTTCCTTTGCTATTCTGGACAGGTGTTTCCATAGTGCAATTTAAACTACAAAAATGGCTCATAATTGCCAACACCTAATTTAACATTCTGAAGCTAATCATAAAACAACCTCCCCTTTCACAGGAAAGACAAAGTCTCAGCTGGGCTTTAAATCCTGATTATATGACAAGGTTCCAATTGAAATTTTAGCTATCAACCAAGTGACCTTCAATGACCACAAGCTGGGAAGCTTGGTAACTAATCTAAACACATCTCTAGGCAAAACCCCCACCTCAGCATTAGTTTCCAGACTCTTGCATTATTCACTTCATAAAGAAAGCAGAATATGAAAAGCAAATGGTTGTAGCTTCAGCCCTCAATTCTTGAAAGGCCAACAGCAAGCTGTGAAAATATTCCCATAACCCTACTTCCTGTGTGGGAGCTTAGGACACTGATAAAATGTTTATGTTGTCAGCCCACGTGTAGCAGTCAGTAATTCCTTCTGCCTTTAAGAAAGAGTTATTTGAAAAAAAAATCTTGCTCGTATGAAAATAAAAGAAATCGTGCATTCATAGCTACTTTCAGATCGTAATAAAGTCAAGCTTAGTTTTTTTACTTCCAATAATCCTTTTCAGCGACTTTCAATTCGAGAGCAGCTTTACCATTAATAATTTTATGTAAAGTTTTCCTTTTCTTCGTAAAAAATTCTCCCATAACAAAGTTTTATCTTCCTAAAACTTCTTTTTCAATTACATTAAAAAACTAAAATCCTGGCATAGTGACCTATGATCCTGCTGGACAAGAAAAACTTTACTCCTATCTTTAAGTAAGATTGGTAAACTTATTGGCTCTTAATTGCTAAACCATAAATTTCTTGAGGGTGATCCATTTTTTAAACCAAGTTTGTATTCCCCACAGTGACCAGTGGGCTGCTTTGAACAAAGCTAACACTAAAAAACATTTGTTGAATAAATGCTGGGCTTTCCTAATACAATGAATGAACGAATTGATTTTCTCTATGGCTACAGTGATTATGTCCCTGAGATTTTTTCCCCCTGATTTATAACTTTATGTCTATAAAATTTTGCCAAAGGCATATGATTAAATCACACTTAATCATACATTTAACAAGGTGTCTATCCTTAAATTGAATTCAGTTTTGAATTTAATTGCTTCTGTATTGAATTCAATAGCATTTTGTAAAACAAAACAGGAAATACCTCAAAAAATCTGTATCAAGTAAAGCAGTACATCTGTAAGTTTTTTGGGGTACACTCAGCTTTTTTCTAATATAGATATTGGCTGACTTACAGAAAAAGATTTATACAGTAGTTTTATTGGAATAAATTAGAAGACAGAAGGTTAAGAATAAAAGAAGATACCAACATGCCAACCACAAAGGCCAACACAGTGGGTATGATCATACATAAAAATTGTCTGTATGTTCCTTGGCAGCTAAGCAAATAAATAAATAAATAAATATAATAAAAGCTGGAGAGAAGAAAAAGAAGGAGGAGGAGGAGGAATAAATACAATGGGTTATGTAACTCACTAATAAAAAAGAAGAAAATTTACTACTGTCTCAAAGAAGGCACATTTTTTCTTGGTACTATACTCAGAGCAAGTTCTCATGTGGGTCTTAGGTAGGGAACATTGAGTAATTTAATGGACAATGTCCTTATACCAATTTCACAGCAAATGCAGAAATGGGCCTCAAGTGGCTCTTTCTTATAAAAGCCTTCAATAAAAGTCGAAGGCATAATATTAAAACACCAGGGAGGAAGACTGTTCTGGGAGGGACCCAGAGAATGAGATGCCAGCATGTGTTCAATCCTGATCCAAAGGTAGAACTTAGGATGCCGGCAGTTGTAAAAGACTTAAAGTGGTTCTTTGCTGAAGTTTCATATTTGTTAGGAGCTGGAAACAGTGGATTCTTTGAGATAACCCTCAAGTGAGGGTTTTGAGGTTTTGCTGTTTATGGTTAAGAATAGGCTAGTAAGATTTAGAATCTATACAAGGAAATGAAAGGCCAATATACAAAAAAAAAATTCAAAACCTGAACCAGGGTTGGGGTCTGAGTCTCCTCACTCCACAAGATGGTGGAATATGAAGGGGTTACTCCATATGGCAAGCTTCTTGGTCTTTTTCATCCTTCTAATGGCAGGGTCAAGTTAAACTGTTTTCACTAAGATTTGAGATAAGTTCCCAGAGATTTGTTCCATGAGTCAACAGTCTCTTTAAAATCTCAACTTGAGATTTCAAAATGCATACACATTATTATTCTGTAAAATGTTTGTATTTGTTTTAACATGAAAATAATGACAGCATCAAATGCTGATGAAGATGTGGAGAAATAGGAGTCTCATTCATGACTGGTGGGAACATAAAATGGTACAGCCATTTTGGAAGACAGTTTGGAATTTACTAATAAAACTAAACATGTTTTTACCACATAAACCAGAAATCACACTTCTTGATATTTACCTCAAAGAATTTGAAAGTTGTGTCTGCACAAAAACTTTCACATGGATATTTATAGCAACTTTGTTCATAATTGCCAAAACTTGGAAGCATCCAAGATAACCTTTAGTAGATGAATAGGTAAATGAACCACGGTGCATCCAGACAATGGAATATGATTTGGCATTAAAAACAAATGAGCAATCAAACCATGAAAAGACAAGGAGAAATACCAAATGCATATTACTATGAAAGAAGCCAAGGACTATATACTGTATGATTTCAACTGTATGATTATTCTGGATAAACGAAAGTATGGGTATGGTAATAAAATTAGTGGTTGCTAGGGGTCAGGGGGAGAGAGGAATGATTAGGATTTGTAGGGTGCCAACAGTGCTCTGTATGATACTGTAATGATACATTTGCCCAAAGTCATAGAATGTAAAACACCAAGAGTGAACCCTCATATTAACTATGGACTTTGGGTGATAATGATGGGTTTATTTATTTATTTATAAAGATTTTATTAATTTACTTTAGAGAGGAAGAGAGTTTGTGGTAAAGTGGGGGATGCTCCCTCACAGGGAGTGGGAGAGAATCTCAAGCTGACGCCCTGCCAAGTACAGACCCTGATGCGGGGCTCAATCCCATAACCCTGAGGCCACGATCTGAGCCCAAATTAAGAGTCAGATGTTCAATCGACTGAGCCACCCAGGTGTCCTGAGAATAATGTGTTTAAATGTAGACAGTTGTGACAGTTGTGACAAATGTACCACATTGGTGGGGGATGTGGATAATAGGGGAGGCTATGTTTGTGTGAAGGAAAGGGATGTATGGAAATTTTCTGTACTTTCCATTCAGATTTGCTGTAAACCTAAAGCTCTTCTAAAAAATAAAGTGTATTTTAAGAAATGTGTTAAATAAACTGTAAGAAGAGATAAGCCTTGTTTATAGGCCAGCTTCGAGTACTGCCTGGCCCACTTCTTCAATCTGAGTAGCACAGTGAGAGACAAACCAGTAGTTGTACTCTGAAAAAATGTCAATGTACGCTTCCACGTATCCACTACAGCCCTAAGTGAAACCAGTGAATGTTCTTGTAGAGAGCGGAATTCTGAGTATCATCATCTCCCAAAGTATTTGCCGGAAATATCAGTAGAAAATAACTTAAACAATTGACCTGCTGTGGGGACTTGAATGAGTCCCACAGCTTGAATGTCCATGAAGAGAAATAGCTTCACTTTTTTGCAGATACGACACCGAGTCCCTCTTACTGATAATAGTGGACGAGCAGGGATCTGAACCAGTCAGCTTGACTTCAGAATCTTTCTTTTAATGTGTATGCTAAATTGATTTGAGATTATTCTATTTAAAATCCTTTGGTTCTATAATCTTGAGTTCCTTCAAGTCTCCATGTGGCCTAGAACCATCTTTGTAAATGTATCTGGGCCAACGCCGTCTCAGGGTCAGACTGTGGATGTGTAACCATTCTTGTTCTCCTTTGGCTCTCTGTTTTACTCTCTCCATTTCAGTGACTTTCTCCAGAGTTCCTGACAACTTTACCTCAGGTCTATGGCATCATGTCCTCTGAGACACGTCTCCTGTCTCCATGATATCTTTCCTGCTTTTATTCCTCCTAGTAACCGACACAATCACTCAGGGCTTTACCATATATGTTCTGAGAGGAAATCTTGGACTAGTTCCTTTTTTACCTCAGGCCATGCCATAATTTCTAACCAGCCTAGAGGTCAGTGCCCTGATCTGGTCTTGTCAGCAGTGGCTGGGAGAACTCCCGTTTGGTGTAGGGAAAGCAGGGTTATTCAAGAAGTAATGACACAGGTGAGATGTTTCCCTCTAAGGGGAGTGTGTGTGACAGGCTTTCTCAGACTTGGCATGTCCACTGCAAAACTGAAGCAGATGTTCTATCTTTCTTCTGAATTTCTTTGAAGAACCTGGTTTGTTCCATTACTGCGTCTCCCTTATCAAATTTATCTTGGCAAGTCACTATTAACTTATTTATATGGGAGGTGACACTGCTTCAGTGGGTATCTTCAGTGGCTTGTCCAGGCCCCGAAAGTTCTTAATCGGTATCAAAATAACCTCTGGATTTCAATGAATGAACACTTGAAAGCAATTTTCAACTGTTGGAACGTTAGCACTAGTCAATATGAGTTTTCATGCTGGCTTACTCCTTATATACTCAGTTTCTAATTTACAAAAAAACAAAAGACAAAAAACCCACTCTTTGTTGTGTGAACTTTCCCCATTTTCCACACAGCTGTAATTGTACATTTTTCCTCTCTGGTTATATTCTGAGTTCACAAGGACCATCCCTACACTATTATCTCAGGTGGTCTTTGTTTCTGTTGTGTGACACATGATCACTGTCACCCCTTCCTCCCTCCCCGGTCACCTCTACTAGTTTCAAACGCCTGCTGTCCTTCTAGGGTTTTGCCATTTAAGTGTTTCACATCCACTGAGGTATGTGCGAATTTTGTACAGAAATAACATTGAATTTGCACATAGACAAGTCAGTCATAAGAATGAGATGAGTGGTTTTGTCTAATACCTATTAGAAAAGTCTTCTGTGTTTTGGAAGCAATAGTTTGTTCATGGTTGCTTTGCTTTTGTTTGTACTGAAGGAATTTTACTTTCAAGCAATGGAAAAAAAAAAGATTAAATGTGTGTGCTCAAATCTGAAACTGTTTTTCAGAAAATGATATAAAATTATACTGTTTTTTATAACCAAAACCTCATGTTAAGAGGATTATCTTTTATTAAAAAAAAAGGAAATCATTGATAAAAGTTCTAGAGGTTACATACTTGGGAGGCAAATACTACTTCTTTCATGGGAAGAACAATGTATAAACTTATGTCAGCTCTGCAGTAAAAACAATGGTTATCTTGCTGATATATTGGGTGTAAAATACACTATATTTCTTCTGGAAACATGCTTATTTCCTTGCAAAGTTTCTTTACAAGTGTTCTCTGGCTTGTCACTTAAAGCAACTTTTTATTATACTAAACATTTTAAGTTATGCAATTTTGAAACAGCAAACTCAAAGAACATAACCAAAATGATGTGCGATATTTATTCAACTAGTTGGTTATCTTGTATTGCTACCTTGCTGGGACATTTACAAGCTACTCTTTTACTCTCAAGACTTCAATTGCCATAGTGTCTTACAATGAATCTTCAACGTCTATCTTAAAATATATTTATAGTACATATTTATTTAAACTACTTACATAACTATATATATAATTATATATAACTATATTATAACCAAAATATACATCTTTCCTCTTTTTTGTGAGGTGGAATATATTTTTTGTATGTTTGTATCTTAAGACTTACTAGTTTGTATAACTTAATCATTATTTGCCAAAAGATTACAATTTCAAGGGCATTACTGATATTTCATATGGTCAATTTTATTTAAAAATGTGGTCAATTTTAATTTAAAATTAAAACCACTTTGGAAATTCTGTCATATGTAATACATTTTAACAGTGAATTAAAAAGTAAGAGTTTAAAAAACACATTCTTTTTGAAATAGGAAGCTATAAGTGAAATCACACACATCACAGCACTAGTTTATAATAGGATGCCCTCATTTTAATTATTTTCAGAATATGAATTAAGCCATTATAGGTGATCCTTTTAAAAGTGGGCTCAGGAAAGATGGGAAACATTTTTATGGCCTTAGAGAAAAGGGATGTAGTCATTTGGAAACACACCATTAAAGACTTAATCCTAGTCACAATATGGAAAAGGCAATTGCACAGACCTTTCCAGAAGAAATACAGAGGATGTGAGGTCGGGAAGGAGGAGAGAAAGAGGTTCAAAGCAAGGCACATCTGGGATTGTTAAGAACAATCAGAAGCCATAACATAAAGAGGACAAAAGGTGAATGTGCCTCAGTCCGTTCCATAGCCATCTGGCTCAACGGACTTTAAATATTGAGCAATTGTTTCAAACACTTCTGTTTTCTCTCTCTGACCTCAGCTACTAGAAAACCAGTTTATACAAAGTCAGCCTTTTTGTGGCATCCCCATTAATTCAGGAGCAGTGCATTTTAAAAAATTTTCTAGCCTGGGATAGTCTTAACTTTCTACTTACTGGATTCTCTGTGTCCATGACAATCTATAGTTCCCTAAAATTATACATAGATTGTCATCCCACGGTTGATTTAACTGAGAAAATTTGGTGACTGTCCCATAAACAAGCAGTAGGCATTTTAACCCCTGAACAAATGGTTAAAACAAATACACACCTGATTTTTTTTTTTTTAATATTCAGGATGAAAACTGAAGTATGTTCTTTTTCTAAATCTATGAAGAAAAATGGTCCATTTTCCATGAGAAGAAAAATGCAAATTCATCTTTTAGTAAAAATAATGTGAATCAAACATATGAGAGTATCTGTTTAAAAATAATTAATAGGGCCGCCTGGGTGGCTCAGTGGGTTAAAGCCTCTGCCTTTGGCTCAGGTTATGATCCCAGGGTCCTGGGATCGAGCCCTCCATCGGGCTCTCTGCTCCACAGGGAACCTGCTTCCTCCTCTCTCTGCCTGCTTCTCTGCCTACTAGTGATCTCTGTCAGTCAAATAAATAAAATGAAATAAAAATCTTTAAAAAAATAAAATAAAATAAAAATAATAGATTTATTTTTAGCATAGTTTTAGATTTACAGAATAACTGAGCAGATAATACAAATAATTTGGTACACCATTTTCACCCCTCACAGTTTTCCCTGTTATTAACATCTTGCATTAGTGTAGTTTATTTGTTACCATTGATATATATTGATGCTTTATTATTAACTATAGTTTATTATTTACATTAAGATTCACACTTTGTGTTGTTCGGTTCTGTGGTTTTAACAAGTACATAATAATATGTACCCACCATTACAATTCTACATAGAATAATTTCACCACCCTAAAAACTCCATGTTTCACCTACCAATTCATCATATTCCTCTATCCCTTCAAAACCGTGATGACCACTGACTTTCTAGTTCTACCTTTTCCAGAATATCATTTAGTTAATATCATAGTTGTAATCTTTTCAGACTGAATCCTTTCACGTAATTACCAATATACTTTTAAGGCTACTTTACGTCTTCATAGTTTAATAGCTCATTTCTTTTTATCACCGAATAATTCCTTAAATATGCAAAATTTCTGAGACCAAATATAGCCCTGGAAAATAAGGATACTTAAGTATGTATCTTTAAGGAAAATTGAGTATCAAAAGTTGTTTATTTCAGATGCACAAGTAATTTTCGAAAATCACTAGGCTCAACAAAATTCTTTTTTTGTCTGCAAAATTTATTAGCCTCATTTAGATTTTCCAGTACCACTAACATGTTTCTAAGTCATATTCAATTCCTTTCTTACCCATCTGTAATACTTGGACCATCTGGTAAGTTCCATAGACTGTTATACCCCGTTCATCAGAAGGATTGGCCAATAATCAATATTCCATGTATCGCCAAAGCCATGAGAATTGATCTGCCTTTTCTCTGTCCTTCTGATCGCTTCCTTCCCTCCTCTTCACACCCCTGACTTAGATATTAATACTCTGATTTATCAGATAATTTGTTTGGGGGGTGGGATGAATAACCATGAATAACCATGAAACAGCAAGACATTTCTCTATGGCTGTTTTCCCTGCATCTCATCTTATCTGTGATTGATGATCAGCTGTTTCTAGAGTTCTCCACAAATATAATTTTTTTTAAGATTTCATTTATTTGACAAATAGAGATCACAAGTAGGCAGAGAGGCAGGCAGAGAGAGAGGAGGGAGCAGGTTCCCCGCTGAGCAGAGAGCCCGACATGGGGCTCAATCCCAGGACCCTGGGATCATGACCCGAGCTGAAGGCAGAGGCTTAACCCACTGAGCCACCCAAGTGTCCCTTAAATGAACATTTTTTAAGGCCAGTGTACTTATCATAAACATTTCTCTGACTTGTAATAAAAAAATATTAAAAATAATCTGATTTTCAGGTGCTTATGATCTAAACTATATACAGTAGTAGTTTTGTTTTTATTAATAGGAACCAGGTCGTTATACATGTGTTTCTTGAACATATGTTTGAGAAAACCATTGTAATGATCTAGGCAAGGCTGCTTTATAACCACCAGACTGGAATAAATTTAGTATCCTAGAAAATATAATTGAATAGTGTAATTAAAAGTTCATCTTTCTTCTAAATAACTTGCTTAAATAGAAAGACATCTTGTAAAAAGGCTTAGATCCAGCATTTTTGCTGCGCTTCCTTTTTCTAGGAACCATATTGATTGTAATTTTAGAAATATAGCTATTTAAGCAAAATCAATTAAAACAATATTAAGAAGGTCATGCACATATTTATAAAAATCAAATGATCTGTTAATTAAAAAGCACAACCCATTAGTAATGTTGAAGCTTGAAATTTCCATGGTAACAGTTAAAAAAAATTAACAGCACACATTTTATTTACTTTGCAAAAGAGATAGATCCAATAAAACAGGCTGATGACCCAAAACAGGGTGGGTTTATAGTCATATGTTTGGGTTAGTAAATTGAGAAGTGTCAGTAAGATTGACAGGGAAAGTAGACTTGAAGTCCCAGCAAATCCCTCTAACAGTCATGGCTACTACATTGGGAAAATAAACGTAATGTTAAGTAATCTACTTATATTTTTTACAGTTTTAAATTTCAACTTTGCTACATAGGCAAACACTGATTATTTTTACAAATACAGAATTGCCTCCATAGTATCACACATTCTTCCCTTTGCAGGATTGATTGTTAGGAATGCCACATTTTCTCTCATCTTTAGCATTACTTTTAAAGACATAATTCCCCTGGCCACCGCCAGGGCATTTTCAAATTTTCCTTGTCCCCTCCCTTTTTAATCCCTCTTTATGCATTACAAGTAGTGAATAATAGTTTCCTCTGTTTATCTATCCTTTCCCCCCGCCTTATTTTCAATTACGCTGGATATGAAATTATTGCCCTCCTCCCCCTAATACCTGAAAACTCTGCTTGCATTCAGATTTTATCTGACCCAAATTCTTGACAGTCAAGTGTACAAATAATTCAATGTATTTATGTCTATCACATATATTCTCAATGTTCATTTATCAGTAATAAAAATGAATATCACCAAATCAATGATGCCTTGTTTTGGAAAAATCATAAATGTAAAGATGTATAAGTTGCTTAGTAATCTGGGCTCTCAAGAGGCATATGAGTTATGGGGGAGATGTTATGAATGTAAATGAAATGATAGCAAACAACCTGGGCTCTGAATAATCAGCGCTTAGAAAGTGGTGCAGAGCAAAAGAAAAGAAACAGAGGAGGACAGAGAGGGAGAGGCTATTCAGCACTGGATGATCTGGGTAAGTCCTGGCAAAGGAGGTGGGCTTTCCTTTGGGTACTGGAGAATGGATGAGATTTAAATAGCGGGAAAACCGTAGGAAAAGGAGTTCTCAGAATAAGCACAGAGGCAACCAAGACAGAGAGAGCGTGGAAGTTCAAGTTGTCTTGGGGACACTAAAGAGATGGGAACAGAAAGTTCATGTCAGGCCTGGGTGAGAGATGAGTTTGCAAAAACAGACTGAGACCAGATTCTGGCAGATTCTATATTTCAGGCTAGATAGTCCTAGTGATGAGCATCAGACGATCATTTTGTTGGGTTCGTGGCAGGAGACTGGATTATCATTGGGTAGGTTAATCAGATAGTAGTATGAAGGCTGCTTTGCCAGGGAAAGATTGGGGAACTATGAAGAGGGAATTGCTGAGAGGCGGTGAGGTGAGGATGGTCTAGCAATGATTAGTTTTAGTGATGTTGAATTCAAGGTGAATGACTAAGCAGTCAATTAAGGTGGAAATATCCATTTGAAAATTGTTTTAGGGGAGAATTTAGATTTAGAATTCATTCCAATTAGGAAAGTTTGACTAAGTTCCTCTCCTGCCTTCAAGGTCTAAAATTAAGCCATTAAAGGTAATGGCCAATTGAACAGATGACAGCTTTGAGGGTGAAAAAATGTAAAGAACAAAAATTGGAGAGAGGACTGAATCCTGAATCTAATGTTCTCTTGGGAAGAGGAATCATAAAAGGAAATAAAGAAGCTGTTAGAGAAATAAGTGGACTAGAAGAATGCAGCCTTGTTGAAGTTATGCAAAAAAGGGATTGATTGACCCAGTTAATACTAACATCCACCTGTCAGAGACCAAGGTAGAACATTTGTTGCATCATGATTTTTCACTACATAGTTCACACATCGCTAGGAAATGCTTCATGTAACTGAATATACTTCTCCTCTGCCAACAAGTATCAACATACCCTGTGAACTGTTGCAGAGTGATTTATAATGTGAATAAGACCAGGAAAATGTGTTTTCCTTATGCTTGTGGATACACCTCAGTCAAAATATTCAAAAGCGTAACCACAATGGCATGAAAAACTCTGGAGCCGTTTTCTTCTGTTTCATATTTTGCTAATTTCAGAAATCAGCTATTAATCACAGAGAATACCACAAAACTTGATCATATCTTTTTTAATCTCTGAGTCCAAAATGATAATTTGCTGAGGCAATGCTCTGTCCATGCATGCCTGGATGTAGATTTGCTCATGATAAGAGAGTAAGGAGTCAGTTCTGCAGAAGGGTGCTCTTGGCTTTCTAGCTGGATGCACCTGTGCATAGAAGAACAGAGGGAAAAGGTAGGAAAAGTAAGTAGATTTGGATTCTGCGGTACTGGAGATTGTAGCATGATGACTGGAGTTGGCTCCATTCATTGTCGTCCAGAATAGAAACCACTGTAATAATCCATCAACCCTTGGAGTGCAATGTACAATCCTAGCTAAGGGGTAGTAGCTTCTCGGAATGATGTATTCATCCCTTGGGTTAAAGGTACGAATGAAAAAATTGCTGAGGTTAAATTGCCATCACCTTGCCCTGATGACTTAAAATACTAGAGGAGGGCTGTTATTGGGCATCTCTCCTGCTAACATTGCTGAATCCAGATGGGAATTTGGGAGACTTGGTACATAGCTGAAGCTGTCAGTTCAGCTCAGTTGGGAGAATCCTGGACCAGTTCCAGTCTTTCTTCTGCCTCTGGCTTAGCTGCATGATCCTGAGCAAGTCACTGGACTTGCTATTTTCCACTGATGTTCTCGGGAAAGAAAGAGATGTGTCTATTCCACAGTGAAATATTGGAAGATTCTTTTAAAAAGTAGAAAACACAGTAGGAACAGGTCATTTTTAAAAGTGTTCCTGGGTTTAGGAAATACATACTTACTTTCTTCTAAGTTTATTTCAGATCAGTAATTAAGAATATATATTTTTTAAATTTTGTAAGAGCTCTTCAAGGAGAAATTTGCCATTTCTGGAAAATGAATGTGGTTCCAAACTTGGAATCATATTTTTAGACACTGCAACCTGGTTTCTCACCAAATGTCCACAGTTTCCTACTGGACTTTTCATGCTTTTCACTTTTTGTTGTTGTTGTCTTTTTTCTTCCTTTTGGATTCTCTCTTTCCCTCCCTCACTCTCTCTCTTTCCCTCCCACATCCCATTACCTCTGCCTCCCCATCCCTATTGTAGAATAGTTTTTATTTTTAGACTACAGAGGTTCTTTGTTTTATCTTTAATGATATGTTAGAAAAGCACCCTTTGGAATTAATTCTGAAGAGTAGAAATCACTGTACAATTTTATGAAAGGCAGGTCCAGCAAAGACTAGTTTGAGTGAAGTGAATATCACACTTAAATTACCTAGAATTTAGTTTAGGACTGAAAACTAGTAGGAATAGCACCATCTTGTAGTACATTCAGATTTGGAAAGAACTTTTTTTTTTTTAAATCCGGTGATAGTTACTAATAACACTGATCATAGAAAATGGAAATTTTAGCATAGAATATAATAAATAGTAGAAAATGTCAAAACTTCAGAAAATCTGCATCGGTCTGCTAACTACAGAGAGTTCATCAGAGTTAACAGAGATTTGGAAACTTTGGAAGAAAGTGTATTCTTTCTTAACCAGTACAAGCTACACCCCTGTGAGAGAATATCGGTTAAAGAGACTTAAAATTGTACGATTTGTGGAATATTAAGCAAACCTGACTACGAGGTGATCTCCTATTTTCCAAAGAGAAGATCCTAAAAAAGGTTTTGATTTATTTTATTATGCTTGGTTTGCCAAATCGCATGCATATTTTTGGGGATGTAGTTTAAAAGCTATTTATAATATTTAATTATTTTAGTTGGACACACAATTTTAAAATTGCATATTATTTAAATGATACAGTAATGAACAAATGCTACTTTTTTCCATGTTCTCATTCCATGAAGCAGCTATATTAAAACTTATCACTTGCCTGAGTATTTTATAATGCCTGAATATAATTTAAAGGGTTTTCTGGAAATTATCCTTTAGAAACCAGTGTCTTTGTTATAAGTGGAACCGCTTGTTAGATCATCTAAACCAAAGAATTTATCACCTTTCTATCCAAGTTGTTGGAGATATATCTCTTTTACATCTTATACATAAGGTGGCCATTGGAAATTTTACCCTAAGTCACAAATATCCATTTGGTAGTCATCATTTCAACAACTTAATCATTAATACTTTACTTTTAAAAGTGATATGTAAAACTTGTGCTTATATCCTGAACTTGTGATTATCAGGTCATACTCTAAGAATAGTTATTAAGTATGAATGCATTTATTTGCCACATTTTACGAAGTTAATTCCATCATTAATTGAGTTATTTTGGGTTAATGGACCTTTCCCTAATAGAATTTTATAATTTTATTTTTAAAATAAGAGAACTCCAATTAGTATTTGAGACTCTATTAGATGACTTTGTTGTTTCTGAGGAATAATTTTGAAAAAAAAAAAACTCATCCTATATTCAAGTATACATGTTACTTGTGTTTTTTAGTGATTGGGTCTATTGAGGTAATATAATAAGAAGAACATATTTTAAATATGTTCTGAAGCATATATTCTCTTCTTGTTAGGCAATTTCAATCCCTATGGTTAACATTGCCATGGAGAAAGTAAGAGTAATTACTCAGGCCTGAAGAAGCAGCAGCATAGGAAGCTCCACCAACTGGAAGAGGAAGTGGGATGACCTTCTGATTCCACAGGAAGGTAAAGAAGAAGGTAAGAGTGAGGGGAGGAAGGTAACATCTGGAGTGAGCAAGGAGAGCTCTCTTACTCCCATCATTTGCTTAAAATCCAAAGACAGAAGAGCATAGAAACATTCGTATAAGTTTTGTGGAGTCCTAGACATGTCCTAGGGATGTTCTCTCTCAGAGAAGTTGTCTCTTGGGAGCCACATTCAATATGGCATCAGGCAGTAGAATAGAAAAAGCCAAGGAAGGTGATCTGAAGAAAAGCTTCACAGAGCTCTGTGCACTTCAGGTGAGAGTGAGAGAAAGCAACTCAGAATTCCACATGGAAAGGAGAGCCAAGAGAACCCAAAAAACTGGGATCAAATTTTATTGGCTAAAGCAAGTCACATGGTCATATCTAACATCAAGTGTACACAGAAGTGTAATTTTGTCATATGTCCACAAGAAGATGCAGGAAGAGTTGGCGAACAGTGCTAATGGCCATCATAATTTGTAAGCTCTCTGTAACTCTGCATTATGGTTTCAACATGGACAGGATGTGAGAAATAGAAAAGATATCATTGGCTAAAATTTCAGTTTGTGCCACCATATTCTTACATTTTTAAATAGAGTAGCATCGATTATTCAGAGTTCAATTAAACTAAGAGATTCACTTTAGATCAGGAGTTGGTGAACTTTCTATGTGAAGGGCCAGACAAGACATTTTTTTTTCAACTTTTTATTTAAATTCCTGTTAGTTAACACACAGTGTAATATTAGTGTCAGGTATAGAATTTAGTGATTCATCATTCACATACAACAGTCAATGCTCATCACAACCAGTGTCCTCTTTAAAACCTATCACCCATTTAACGCATCCCCCCATTAACTTCCCTTCTTTTCTTACACCCTATATAAAAATAAACAGAGAATAAATATTTTAAACTTTGCAGATCATGTGGTCTCTGTTGCAACTACTTGATTCTGCTGTTGGAGTGTAGAATCCAGGAGAGCTGATAGACAAATGTATAGGAGTGGTACCTTCCCATACATCTTTACTTAAGGACACTAAGTTTGAAAGTCATAAAATCTTCATACATCACAGAATATTATTCTTCTTTTCATTTTCTTCTCCAACCAGGTAAAAATGTAAAAACCATTTTTAGCTTGCAGACTATACCAAAGCAAGATGGTGGTAGCACTTGACATCAAAGGAATCTTATATTGGGAATGGAAAACATACACAACTATTGGAAGGAATGGAGGAACATTCCTAGCTTCAATGACCAGGAACAATGAGCAGCTCCAGAAATTACTCTGCTTTTGCCATGAGCAGGTAAACCACTATCACAAATGCAGGAAGCTGAAAAATCACGAATCTGCTGTTAATGGTGCTGACTTCCCAGGCTGGAGTCCCAGGCACCTGGGCCAGGATCCAGAAATCTGCCACTGCTGTTCTAGGAAGCTGCTGAATCAGGAATTCACCCACCATGTTGGGAAGTCTCTGCCATAGCTTCCACCTTGGCTTAATCCTTGCCAGCAAAATGTAGGCCTCAGATTTGGCTTTTGCTTACACTTGATTCCATTTCTAAACATTCCTATATGCGTATGGTGGAACCCAAATCATATCCTAGTGTCCAAAGAGTCTGAGAAATGGTTTTAACCTTCCAGCTACTGCATGTTAGCAGTGAGTTTAAATGGATGCTTGACAAAGCAGTTAAAGGTATGGAATACAGCCCAATGACAGGGAGACAGACTCAATTAAGATGACTTCTCTGGCATTTCCAAAACCTTCCATGAGCTCTCAGGAAGACAAAGTCCTCTGCAGAACTCCCACAAAATAGTATAATGGTAAAAATGATTGTATACATGTCCTCTTCCCACCAGCACCACCACCCCCAAACAATCACTTACTCTCTCCCACTGAACTGTGAATTTTCCACAGTTGCACAAAGAGATTTGTGTCACCATGCTTACAGTGGCCCTGTTTGAAATAGCAAAAAATGGGGCTTGTTAATACAGAAAAGGGTAAAGATTTTGCCGTAGACATGTTATAAAACAATTAAAAGAGGGGCCTTTGGGTGGCTCAACCAATTAAGTGTCTGCCTTCGGCTTAGGTCATGATCTCAGTGTCCTGGGACTGAGCGCCACATTGGGCTCCAGCTCTCCACCCGGCTCCTGGGAGCCTGCTTCTCCCTCTCCCTCGCCTACTCCCCCTGCTTGTGCTCTCTTGCTCTCTCTCATTCTCTCAAATAAATAAATAAAATCTTTTAAAAAAATTAAAAGTATGGTTATAGATACTGGCATGGAAAGAGGTCCCAGACAGATTATGAACAAAGAGTTCAAGAACAGTTTATGAAGTATGATCCTACTTTGGGAAAGATAACTTTTAAGTGCATCGTTATCTTTATGGATTAATTCTCATCTTAAATATAACCCAAAGGTGTACATATAGTTGATAGGAGAATAGAAAATAGAAAGCCAACTTGCTCTATAATCCTCATCTCCTGAGATAACCTGGATCAGTTTTTTATGTATATCACTTTTTTTTGGTACACGTACGAAGTTTGGATTACATTTTTAAGCGAATTTAGTTTTGTTTGAGATGCACATTTTTATTTTTAGGAATAGAATTTGTTGTGTCAGGGCTGTACTACTTAGGGACTTTTGAATTTCATTTTTCTACCAAAAACAGCCATAGGAGGCCACTGATTCCTTCACAGATACCCTTTCTATGGGCTAACATACAGGACTGACTTGTTTCATAAATGTGGGTTCAGTTTTACACAGTTTTATTTTAATTTTTGAAAAGATTTTATTATTTACTTCACACACATAGAGAAAGAGCATAAGCAGGGAGAGTGGAAGAGTTGGAGAAGCAGGCTCCCCACGGAGCAGGGTGCAGGACATGATCCCAGGACCCTGAGATCATGACCTGAGCTGAAGGCCATCACTTAACCAACTGAGACACCCAGGCTCCCCTACACAATTTTAAATTGTAACACATTTCAGGGGCTATTATTTTCCACAAGAACTGCAAAGTGCTATTATTTGCAGTGCAAATATGACATTTAATCAATCCAAGACAGGCAAAGTACTTGTAAACATTAAGCAAAAAATTGATGATATATCTCCGAGAAGCACTACATTCTGCTAGGTCCTGCTTGAACACTTGTGTAATTCTCAAAATATAAGACTTCTAGACAAAACACTTCAATTTGCTATTGTTGAACAAAAAGAGAATCTACATAAAATAAGTGTAGGAGCTATTTCCATCATGACTTAATACCTTCCTGAGAATATCTCCATCATGATCTCTCCCCGTGTGCATGGGCCTATCATTGCGTGAAACAAAACTATAAAACATATGATAGGTTTACCTACCACAACATATTTATTTTCTACTTGAGCAAAATATACATAGATGAATTACCTGTCTGTAACTAACTATAAAAAGCATAATGTCCAATAGCAATTAAGTCTAGTGGTAATAAGACACTTAAAGTAATTATAGCTAAACCTGACTAATTTTGAGTAAGTGAAAGGAAAAGAAAGCAAAATGGAAAAAGGCTGAATTGCATCTAAGCAGTGGTTTTCAAACCATTGGGGCTTAGAACTTCTTTATACTAAAAGAAGCGTTGAGAATGCCCAAGTAGGCCTGCCAGATAAAATATAGGATGCCTAGTGAAATTTGAATTTCAGATAAACAATGAATAATTTATTAGCATAAGTTCGTCTCAAATATTACATGGGACATATGTATATTAACAGTTATTGATTGCTTATCTGAAATTCAAATTTTCTGGGTGTCCTGTAGCTTTATTTACTAAATCTGACAACCTTACTCCATTTGGTTATATCTGTCAGTACTTTCCGTATTATAAATTAAAACTGAGAATTTTTTTTAAAAATCTGTACTCATTCATTCATTTTAAGATAACAGCAATAGACCTATTACCGAAACCACAATTTTATGAAAAGTAATTACACTTTCCTTAAAAAACAGTGAGAGGGTTGGAATGGTTTTACATTTTTGCCTATCTCTCTGACATCTAGCTTAATAGAAGACAGCTAGACTCTCATACTAATTCTCTATTGAATCTCTTGCACTATGTTGTCCCATTTAAAGTGTCTGAACAAAACATGGCCTCACTCAGATATATAGTTTAGAAAAAGCAATAGTATTTTAATGCCTCTTTGGATAATTGTGGATATTCTCCTTTGATCTATACCCCAACTCCATAACTGATAATTCCTTAGATGTTGGTTGCAGTAAGAAATCAGAAACTATAACGGTTTTTCATACTGTCACAGTAAAATCCATTTATCTGTCTTTGAATGGATATTCTACCCTTGCCATGTGACATTATGGGGCATTAGCCATTTGGGAAATAACTGGCTTACTGATGTATGCAGTTCTTTCAAATGATCTTTGTACAGTATCAAGAGATCACATTGGTTAATATAACCACCAATCACCTCAGAAGAATCTTAAGCATTGAGAAGGTGTTTGGTTCAAGGTGGTGGATTTACGTTTTCCCAAATACTAATTATAACTTGAAAATTCAAATTGTATCATTGGCAACAGATCCTAATAGTTTTTTTCCCCTAAAGTTAACATGCACATTTTGTTTCTTTTCAAGAAGATGTTTGCCAGACACCCAAGTCTGAACAATCACAGTCAGTCATTTTCTCAAGTAGAGATGGTATGATCGTTAAAAAAGCATCTCGTTCAGTTCGCAACACAAACATTTTCCTTAAGACCACGATCATACTTAGGCAGAAGTACTTTTGTGTGTACTTCAATTTTCACATCAGGATATTAAAAAATATGTATTTAGGGTATTAAAAAATATGTATATGATTAATACTTAATCAAAGTGATTATTAAGGGAAATTGGCTTTCTTTCTTTCAGGCACGGGTGTACGACAGTAAGGACTACAACAATCCCTTGTGCAGTTTGCTGCCTTGATTCATGCCAAGGTGCCAGGACCATCGCTTTCTCACCAGGTGTTCTGATGTCAGCCCAGTGAAAAGGCAAATGGCTTCCTGGTATTATTATAAATATAGTTATGACTTTGTGAACTTCCTGAAAAAGTCTTGGGAACCTGTGAAGTTGTGCATACCAGGCTTTGAGAACCACTGCTTAAAACAACAGCGACAAAACTGTTCCGTTTTCAAGACTACTTTAAAGAGCAGGTAGTTACAATACACAACACCAGGATTTCTGTAGACAATAATTTTTTTTAATTTTATTTATTTATTTGACAGAGATCACAAGCAGGCAGAGAGGCAGGCAGAGAGGAAGGGAAGCAGGCTCCCTGCTGAGCAGAGAGCCCGATGATGCGGGGCTCGATCCCAGGACCCCGAGATCATGACCTGAGCTGAAGGCAGAGGCTTAACCCACTGAGCCACCCAGGGGCCCCTCTGTAGACAATAATTAATGGACCAAACCAACATAGTTTCTTTAACATTGACCCAGCCACTTTCTTCTTTTCATAAGAAGATGCCCTTCTTCTCTCTTATTTTTATAAAGATTTATTTATTTATTTGAGAGAGAGAGAGAGAGCATGTGCACATGCATGCAGAATGGAGGGAGAGGGCAGAAGGAGAAACAGAAAGAGAATCCCAAGCAGACTCCTGCAGAGCCCCAGGCGGTAGGCTAGATCTCATGACCCTGAGATCATGACCTGAGCTGAACCCCAGAGGTGGAGGCTCAACCAACTGCCCCACCCAGGTGACCCCAAGGTGCCCTTATTTTCTGCAGCTTCAATTTACCCTCTCCTTCTGCTGAAGTACCACCTTCTTATTTGGTCCTCTACTCTTACATGTCAAAAATTCCTCTCATTGGCATATATATATATATATACATATATATATATATATATAAAATCATATATGAGTGCAAGGAGAACCTACAGTGATTCAGGAAGGTCTTTCTTTGTTTGGGGTTGCATACAATTTAATGCTAGCCACGCCCCAAGGCCAAAGTGAGTCGCAGCAGCCAACCAACTCCATGGTTAAGTCTCATCATCCCCTTGCTTCAAAACTTGCCCTGTAGCCTTATTGTCCTGATGAAGTACAAATTCCTTAGCCCAGTGAATAGTCTCACTATTCAAGATTTCTCACATCTTGGTCTCAATCCAGCCTCTCTTTTACTTTTCTTGTTAACTTTCAAAGGGCACATGTGTGTGTGCGCGCGCGTGCACCCCTCCAAATGTTCCCTCTGTTCCCTCTGGATGTTCCCTCCAAATCCTCATTTGCCTGGCAAATTTCTCCCCAACCAAGTATTTACTCATGACTTGTCTTCTCAAGGAGACCCTCCATGAACACCTTTTCAAAAATATCATCCCCTCTAACATTTCATTTCCTTCTTCTTTGTCTTGTCTTTTCGTTCTCACTTCTGACATGCAATACAGAGTACTTACCTTGATCAATTGCTGCCTTATCCACTAGAATGCACGTACCACAAAGGCAGAGATTTTGGCCCGTATTGTCCGCCGTTCTATTTTCTGCCCCTACTGGTACTTTCCAAATATTTGTAGGTGCTCGGTAAATATTTATGGAATGAATGATTTCAAACTGCATCTCCTCTGTTAGCTCCCTCCGCCTTGGTAAGGCAAAATGAATTTCACTTTTTCTCCCTATTTTCATGCTACATACAGCATTCTACTATGCATCACTTTGTTTTGACCTTATTTATTTTTAAAATGTGGTGTTTCTACCAGATTGGGAAACCCACGGCATATATAACTTGATTTATTCATCCTCAGCTGTTGGCACATGCTGACACGTAGTAGGTGTTTTGGAAACATTTGTTGAAATGAAACTAAGTGAAGCTCCATGAGGCAGTTAAAATGAAAAATGAGGAATAAATTGAAGTTTGCATAAAATGGCATGCTTGATACAAGCAGCTATTTTAAGTAAAAAAAAAAAAATGCTGAATGGCTTTGAAAATATGGCTCAGAACTACTATTCCCACTGAAACTAATGGCACATGTAAATACTCCTTTCTGTGTTAAACATGGTTGATATTAAACCGGGCTGTCATGAGCCAAACGTTTTCCAGAGATCCTGTCTCAGTGCCAGTGGTCTCCTCTGCTTCAGACATCCTTCTATCCCTCTCATTCTCCTACTCCCTCCAGGAAAGAAATTCTGATCTGACTCAGTTGTCTTGTTGCTTCATAGTGCTGTTTTTAGTCTTCGATCTCTAATTTCTTTAAGGGATAACTTTCTCGCTTTGAAAGAATTCAGATACCAGCCGCCTTGTGAAGGCGAGATCTGGCAGGATCTTCTATTAACCAATGAAGTCATACCATACAAAGGTTCTTTTTAAGGATGGTTCTGATTTATTCCATTGATCAGTCATGACAAAATGTATCTTCTCATGTCATTATCCACATTATAATGAAAAAGTAGAATTAAGAATTTTACCCCAAGGTTTAAAAAGCACCCTCGTGGTTCAGTTACATGGTTAACCCAAGCCCATAAGAAGGTAGAAAATTGATTGCAGGAGTGAAAGTAGGGGTAGGGGGAGACTGGGGTGCAGAAGGAGGAGCTGAATGAGCCCTTTGAGGACCCAGAATGTTCCGGGAGTTTGAGAAGGTGGAAGAGTACTGGAAAGGGTTCAGAGCCCAGCAGCCTGGGGCCAGAGTTCAAACCCCTGACCTTTTATTTTCACATGTGTCTGTGGGAAAGTGTCTACAATGAAGATTGAACTAAATAGTTTGCCCCCGGCCTTGATCCTGATTGTGGAAACAGGAGAAATATAGTGGGGGAAAAAAAGAAAAGAGGAAAGTGAAAATTTAAGGCTTGACTGTATAAAATTAATAATCATTTATATAAACTCTGTGTAGTTTGTTGGCTTTTCATATGATAATAACAATGTGCCTATTACTAAATGTGATTTATTAACCACTATAAACTTTAATTTGATTAGAATTGCTCATGCTTGCAGAGTCTACCATTAATAAACAATGTCGTAATCTGCCTACAACTTTAAAGAACAGGCGAATTGTCACAAAAGGACTCATACTTAATCACCCACACCAGACAAAATTTTAATCTTTTATGGGAAATGTTACCAGTAGAAGAGGGCACGTATGCTACATATAGAACTTCCATATGTTGTCTGCATTTTATGATGCCCGGTAAAGTATTTCTGGCTGACCTTACTGATCTTGCTGATTACACCCTTAGGTTTCTGTGATTCAAGTCCTTGAGAATACATACTTATGTCTAGAGTGGTTTTCTAAGACATCCTCTGCAGAGACAAAATACGGTCCACGATATGACCTTTGTTATCCACTTCATAAATCTGAAATTGAAGATGGGAGGCTTCAACTTCCAAATATTTCTCATGTATCTTTTGATAACTTTTACCATCGGACATGTGTGGTGTAAAATGTAAATTCTGTAGTCAGTACTAATCTTGGCATGGTGTGTGACAGCACTATTTAAATTCCTTATCAAGAGAGTAAATGCAGGCTTTTAGAGAACATTAAAAAGGTGTTCACATTTTCAGAGACTAGTTTTCAACTGGTAACATGTCTGCTGGTACAATAATGATCGAGTTCATTGGTCCATCAAGCTGTATCCTTCTGTCTGAGGCAGCTTTTCATTTGCATATTGACAGAAAGGATGACCTTCTCTTCTGACCTTTTAACCCCAGTGAAGCTAATCCTGCCTTTCCTTAGAAAAAGGGGGTGGGAGGGGTCCTCTTGCTTCACTTGTTTTCCAAATTTAAGAACAGGGCCCTTGTTGTTTTCACAAAAATTAAGATAATTAACACAATTAATAATCACCAATTTAGAATTCCACAAAATATCTAACTGATTTGCCGTGCTGTATAAATGTTATTAAAATCAAATTGTCATTGGAAGTAAAAGAAATACATGAACAGAATTCACTGCCCACCCAATCAATAAACAATAAAATGCAGTGGTTAAATAAGGCATCGCCTTTTACTAAATCAAACAACTTGATTTTTCCCCAACAGCCTAGGAAGACTACTGAAACCAGACATAAACTAGCTGGAAAGCTTACTTGTGGTTTAGAATAAAAGGCAAAAATCTCTCCCATCTATGCCTGGTGATTTAACCTTTTGGAGCTCATAATCTGAATGAGGACAAAATGCCCCCGAAGAGACAGCTGGCTGTCATCTTTGGTGTATAGGCAAGCAGGGCGAACTAGATATAATGGAAAAGCTCGGAATCTTTTCATGTATAATAAGAGAAACAAACAAACAAAAAAAAACAAAAAACAAAAACAAACAGCAACAACAAAATAATAAGAGAAACATAGCCACTGAATGTTACTGCTTCTCTGGGCATCATTGTGGAGTTTGGCAAATGCCCACAAAAGCTGAGTTTACTTAATATAACTAGTAACAAATTTATGCATTAACAATGCATTGATTTACAAGAAGGGAAAAGAGAGTTGTTTTATTATCTATCATTGGAAAAGATATGTTTTTACAAAACTGCTGTAGACTTCTCTCATTATTTTGATTAATTTGACTTTCTGATGGCTCTACCGAGAACAATTCTTTTATTTTTAAGGAACTAGAGTGCTGTTATTAAATATATCAATCAATATCAGAGAGCACGGAAATAGGTAAAGTGAATTTTAATTTATTCAATTCAACACTCTTATTAGGAACAAAAATACATTGCTTCAAAAAAAGTCTTACATTGTTTCTAGGTTTGGATATTTTATAAATGCAAATCAGACATTTACCTGTGTTGACAATTCATAGATTTGACTGGAAATACTTGGTTTGGAAAAATTCAAAGAAAAGCTCCAAATAAAAGGATGGTTAAAATATTTGTAACATAGATCACTCATATAAGCAAACTCAATAGATAACCATATTTTCTTTTTTCTTCTTAATCACTAAATGTCCGAAATTTTTTTTCATATTATGTAGGTTGCCTCTAAATTTGTACTCACATACATTGTTATAAAACGAACAAAAAACAATCTTTAAATTAAATTTAAATTAAATTCTGTCTTAACTTCTGCCAAAACCTCACTCAAAATTAAGTTTCTGGAAAAGCTTTAATGGCAAATATTGACTGATTAAGCACCCCCTTCCCCAATTTTCACAGTGCTATTTTATATTTATTAACATATATTAATTGGCATCTCTTCTTCCCTTCCCTGAGATAGTTCATATCTTCCCTTCCTTCTTTTTTTCACTGAGACATCAACTTAAATAAGTCTTTGGAGCACTCTGGTTATTTACTAATTTATTTATTTTTAGCACTTCGGTTATTACTAGATATTTTTAGAGACCACATTAACACATTAAGACTAATAGAGTGGCATTTACTAAATTATGCCTCAAGAGTCCAAACCAATTCCCTCTGAAAGAGAATAAAATCATTTTTGCATATAACATTCAAAACTGATTTTGACTGCTATTGCCACTTTAAATTTGATGATTAACAGGTTCATTTTTGTTATCGAACTTTTTAGAAAGTAGATGAATCGTGGACTTTTAAGTGTTCTTTGACCCTTATTTGGAAGTTACCACTTTGTACAATCATGGAAAGAGAACATTTTTGTGTTGGTAATTATGCTCATTTACCACCGAATCTAATCTCTGGGAATTGAAAATAATTTTTTCAATGAATATTGTATTTGTTCAAGATATTAGAATTTGAAAAGAGCAAAATTCTGTGAAATGTTCTAATTTATGGGTACATATTCATTATTCTGCTGATAATAGAAAAATAGATGTGTTTGCACTTCTTGCTAAAATTTTGAGAATTCTAATCACATACCCTGCTTGTTATGTTCTTCATTATTAAACTATGATCACTGAAGAACTTGAACTCGAAACAAAGCGCTTACAAAGTGAATAACAATTGCTATTCCACGTATCCTATCTTTGCTTTTGATCCTAATCACTCTGAGCTGAGGGTTGCGTTATGAACAAGTAGATTCAGAATTCAACATCCTAATGCAGTAAAAACTAAATCACATTCATGTAAAATGGAGATGTTCCCAGAACTTTATGACCAGACACGTGGAAGTTTGCATTCTTGGCTCTGATATGTAGGGCTCTCTGTAGAGCGAGCAGCAGACAGATGATCTCTCTGTAGAATTCATTGTCAGAAAATTATTAGTTGGATAGGTGATACTGGTCCCAATCTTACACAAAACTGAAGCAATTTCCTCAGTGCAATGTACATTTTCATGAGTCTGCTTTAAGTTTCATTCTGCAGCATCAAGGGGAAACCTTATGAGGTATTTCATGTAAATTAAGAAAACTTTGTGTTTTACAATATTTCAATACATATCAATAGTTGGTATAGGAATATAGCTCTTGGAATAATAGTTCCATTTATTTAATATATTTGAAAATCAACTGAAGGAAATCTCCTTAGTCATGTCTTGCAAACTGTGTTAAAAATTGTTTTTATTTCTTAATAAAAAAGCAATGAGCTGCTCATTGTTAAAAGTTTAGAAAACACAGAAAAGCTGCAAGATGATAAAATTCAACCATAATCTGTCACTGAAAGATCACTACTATTAATATTATGTTACTATATTCTGGTATTTTTCTCTATATGTACAGTCTATATACCCTCATGCATCCATATTTGAAGAGAAACTGTAAAAAATGGATATTTGTGATGCTCTGGATTCATTTAGCATTTATTCTCCTTTCTAATAATTCCTGATTTCTTATTTCAGTATCACCTCACCAGTATATTCTTGGTGGGATCATAATTCAAAAAGCCTTTTCCTTCCCCAACCAAGGACTGGCAGTTGGCCCAAAATAGAACAATTAGTCTCTTTCCTCCAGGATCTTAAGTGAAGTGACAGAAATATAGGTGGGATGGGGATGGGGATAAACAACTTTGGCGCTCATTTTTCTTGATAGACAAGTTGGGAAAGATAGCTGAGTAGGTCCCTGCCCTATTTCCAGTCCTATCTGTGTCTTACCCTGTTTCCTGGACTCCTGTCTGGTTGTTCTTACCTGTGCCATCTGTAAGTGCCTGAGACAAAGCTGGTTTTTGTGTTTATAGCCAAAGAACCTGACACATGGAGTACACAATTTTATAAACTATTATTTCACATCCATGTTATGACTATAACAAATACATATATATTTGCCATAGTAAACTCTGCTGCAGTAGACATCTTTAGACATAAATATTTATGTGCATCCTGGATTATTTACTTAGGTTCAATTTCTAGAAGTAGAACAACTAGTTACTTTAAAGTCTTCTTGTTTCTATTGATCAATAATCCCAAAGAACGGTTATGCCAGGGTTGCCTGGTGGCTCAGTCAGTTAAGCATCTGCTTTCAACTCAGGTTATGATCCTTTGATGAAGCCCCGCATTGGGCTCCCTGATCAGCTGAGAGTCTTCTCCTCCCTTTCCCCCTCGTGTTCCCAAGGCTTATATTCTCTCTCTCTCTCTCTCTCTCTCTGTCAAATAAATAAATAAAATCCTAAAAAAATAAATAAGTAAAAGAATGGTTATGCCCGTTGAGAATGCCACTTCCCTATACTCCTTCCAAAACTATCCTTATTTAATATTGCAAATTTAATAAGAAAAATATTTTATGTTTTAAATTTGCTGTTCTTAATTACCAGTAAATTGAGATTTTCCATCTGTTGTTTGGCCATTAAAATGTCTTTGTTGAATCATTACTTGCACATATTCTTTACTAATGTTTCTTCCACTACTAAATATGTTTGTACCTTATTTATTTGTAGGAGCTTTCTATATATTAAATACATGAGCCTTTAGATTAAGCATGCTGCAAATATTTTCATAATTTGTCATTGACTTAGTATTTTAAGTATTTTTGGCATACAGAAATTAAATTTTTAAATACCTTTCTTAATCTTATCTCTTTATGTTTCTATCTTAAGAGCTGATGTTAAGCCTTCTTCACACCCAAATACATAAATATTCACCTTTATCTAGTTGAAAAAAGGCTAGCTTATTTTAAACATAACTATATTTTATACACATTTTAAACCTACCTTATTTTAAAACTTTACTGTACTCAAAGTAATTTTTGTATATTATATGAAGTAAGAATTTGATTGGGTGGCTCAGTTGGTTGAGCAGCTGCCTTTGGCTCAGGTCATGATCCTGGAGTCCTGGGATGGAGTCCAGAGTCAGGCTCCCTGGCTCGGCAGGCTGAAGGGGAGGGTCTGCTTCTCCCTCTGACCTACCCCCCCATGCTTGCTCACTCTCATTCTCTCTCAAATAAATAAATAAAATCTTTTTAAAAAAAAGATTTTATTCTTTCTAGATGGTAATAGAATATCCCAATCTATATCCGTTGATTAAATATCAATAATATGATTTAAATAATCTCTCCTTTCGCACGTATTTTAAATACCTCCTTTATCATATAATGCCTTGTTACATGAAGTGTGATTCACAGAGCAGGAGCATTAGAATCACCTGGGCGTTTTCTAGAAATGCAGGATCATAGGCTCTACCTCAGATCTACTGAATCAGAATTTGCATTTAAATAAGATCTCCAAGATTTGCAGGTACCTTGTTAAGAAGCACTAGTTTCACTTTCATTCTTTCTCAAGTCATTCACCAAGTAATTCATTTCCTTTTAGTACAACCTCATTATTTTGTTTTATTGACTATTTTTTTTTCTTTAGTCTTTAGATAAAATGTCTAATCACATGGTCAAATCCAGAAAGGATTTCTTTGTATTTTACTTTTTTTGGAGCTGCACTGACATGTCATAGATTTGTAAAAAACATGTTCAAGAAGTATACTTCTATTCCTAATATGCTAAAACTTTTTTTTTGTTTCCACCAGGATTAGATTTAAACTTATTGAGAGCCATTTCAAGATCCATTGAGATGATTACAAAATTTTTCTTTGACTCTGATGAGACATATTATACTAAGAGATTTACAAATAATAAACCACCAGTACATTCCTAAGATAAAATCTATTTGACCATAGTTTTTTTAAAAAATAAACTTTTATAGTCTCTAGTTTTTTAAGATTAAAAGAATTACAGACAAGTAAGATGGTTTTGTAGAACTTTTGTGGGGAGTGTGTGTGTACATTCATGTGTATGCTATTATTGCCAGATTTCATTGTCAGAGTTCTTATGGCCTGGTAATATACATTGCAACAACAACAACAACAACAAAAAATATATAATATTTTTGTTATTACATATACATATATATATATACATTGCAATAATTTTCATGTTTTAATATGCTTTCTCCAGCATTTTATTATGAAAAAATTCAAAATACACAAAAGTATATAAAAATTATACTTGAATGCTTGTACAGTAACTACCTAGATCCTACAATTAATATTTTTATAGTTGCTTTATCCTCTGTCCATTCATATTCCTATCCTTCTACCTACATTTTAATTTATGTTACTTTTCTGCCTTTTTTTTTATTTAAGCTTTATTTAAACATATAATGTAACCCCACCACCCTCTCCCAACCCCTCTCCCCCCCACCCCCCTCAGTTTGTTTTATGACATTAAGAGTCTCTTTTGGTTTGTACCTTTCTGCTTTTTGAAATAAGTTTCACATATCAGTACACTTCCCATTAGCCATACCAACATGCATTTTACTAAATAAAGTTCACTATTTGTCTCTTTCTCCTTCTGTTAAATGTATGCACAATAAGATGCATAAATATTTTTTTCTTCTTTTTCTTTTTTTTTTTCTTTTTTAATTAGGCTCCAGACCCAGTGTGGAGCCCAACAAGCAGCTTGAACTCATGACCCCGAGATCAAGACTTGAGCTGAAATCAAGAGTTGGACACCTCATTGACTGAGTCACCCAGGTGCCCCAAGATGCATAAATCTTTCTCATTCCATTCAGTGGGTTCTGAGGAATCCATACAACTATGTAACCAAATCTCCCATCAAGATACAGAAGATTACCATCACCCAGAAAGTTAACTAGTGTCTCTTTTCAGTCATTCTCTGCCTGTCCACAAGAGGCAACTACTAATTTTCTTTCCACCACAGATTTGTTTTGCCTGTTTTAGAATGTCACAAAAATACAGTCATATAATATGTACTCTCTTTTGTAAGTCTCCCACATTCAGCAAACATTTCTGAGTTTCATTCTTGTTTTTTATCAGTAGTTTAATTTGTAAAATTCCTAACTAATACTTCGGGTTTTTTGGATATGGTCCGGTCTGTCCATTCTTATGTGGAGAAACACATGTTCTCTTTCTACATTTTCACTAATATGAATAAAGCTTCCATAAACATTCTTGCAAAGTTTCTTTGTGGACCTGTGTTTCCAATTTCTTTTGTGAAATACCCAATATTTCTCTCGCGAAATACATTCTGAGTGGAACAACTGGGTGATAACGTTTAATTTTATAAGAAACTGCCAGGTTTGGGGGGTTTTATTACCCCAAAATAGTTTTTTTATATTTTATGTTAGTAGTTATTTTAATATTTATGCTCTTGCTAGCAATATATAAGAGTTCTAGAAACAAGCCCTCACTGACACTTGGTGTGGCCAGTCTTTTTAATTTAGGCATTCTGGTTAATCTGTGGTGCTATATAAACTGTTTAAGCAGTTAGTATTGGGTATGAATTATATGTTCCTTGGAAGTTTGAGGAATAAATTTCCCCAGAAATGACTTGATCTAACAACATTTTTTGAGTCAATTTTGGAGACAATTTGGACATTCTTGCGTAAGTGCCGTTGTTTTCTTAACTCTTGTTGAGATATATTTTAGTAAATTTTCTTTTCATGGAAAATTATACTTTCAATCAATTTTTGAGTTTATTGGTATGATTTGCACATTTTATACTCAAAGTTTAATCTTTATTGCATTTACCCTATGTAAATTTTTAATTTTTCATTTCCATAGCTAAAGCCAACTAGATTTTTTTCTCTTTTCAAATATTATTTTAAAATACTCAGTTTTTACTTCATTAAAAGCTTTGTTTCACCTTCATGGTGTTTGTTTTACTAAACCCAGAGTCTGTATACTCTTACCTTTTGTGGAACAAAATATCCTTCAAATTTGCAAAATAAAATAAAATACTGAGTTTTATAACTTATATATCAATTATACATTATAAATTAGCGGTTATGACCACTTGTTTCCCCTTTAAGAGACCAAGTTTGCAACTATACTAATTCCTAAATATATGACCTGGGAAAATTTAAACTTTGTAAATCTATCTTTTGTCATCTATGATGAGAACATAGCTCTCATGTAAAAGGACTATTATATTACGTGAGATCAATCTCATAAAATAGAGTGCTTTGCAAGGTTCAGTAAACGTTAATTTCGTTCTGACTATTTATGTTTTCTTGTTCATATGTTATTTATTTTGTCTTTAGCTTCATATAGTTTCTCCTGGATTATGTTTTCTAGAATTTTGAACTGGGTGCTTTGTACATTTATTTTTTGTTTGTGACTGAAAGCATTTAAGTCTACAATTTGATCTCATTTTATACATTCTGGTTGCCATTCATTTTTTTTAACTACAATACCTATTTTAATAACCTCCTTGAGAAAGACTGGGAAACAGGTGGTATGGATTATAACCTTTATTAAAGTAAAATAATGCACTTCCTTTATTGTTTACCTAATATTACTTCATACATTTTCCTTTCAATTTTTTACTATATTTATTGTAGGTATGCTTTTGAAAACATCTTATATTTGGACACTTTTAATCCTTTTACTTAAAACTTCTAAAGCAAGCATTTATCTTTTAATGGTTGAGTTTAATTCATTTATATTTTTGCCTTAATAGTGTATTTATTCTTTCTGCTGTTCTTTATGCTTCCTAGTGATTCCCTTAATTTTCTTTCTATTTTTTTAAAAGATTTATTTGTTTATTTATTTGTCAGAGAGAGAGAGAGAGAGAGAGGGAGAGCACAACCAGGGGGAACAGGAGGCAGAGGGAGAAGCAGGCTCCCCGCAGAGCAAGGAATCTGATGAGGGACTTGATTCCAGGACTCTGGGATCATGACCTGAGCCAAAGGCAGATGCTTAACCGACTAAGCCACCCAGACGTCCTCTTTCTTTCTTTTTTAATCTTTTACTGAAGATCTTTCTTTAGTTGAGTGTATCAGATGCCTCAACTAATGGTATACTTTACTCATTGCTCTTTGAGGGGTTCTATTTGATTTATTTTATTTTCCCTTCAAAACTTTAATCACTAATCCCCACTTTGTCTTTATAACCCAACAATGACTCTCATGTCCATGTATATGTTTTTGCAAAATAATGTGTTTATAAATTAGAAAGGGATGTTTTAGGTTTAATAAGATTTAGGTAGTGTGTTGTATATTTTATGTGCATGTAGGGGCTTTAATTTACAAGAATAGTAGACCTTACTCTCTTTCTTAACTTTTTTTATTTTATTTATTTATTTTTAAAGATTTTATTTATTTATTTGTCAGAGAGAAAGAGAGCACGAGAGCAAACACAGGCAGACAGAGAGGCAGGCAGAGGAAGAGGGAGAAGCAGGCTCCCTGCCGAGCAAGGAGCCCGATGTGGGACTTGATCCCAGGACGGTGGGATCATGACCCGAGCCAAAGGCAGCTGCTTAACCAACTGAGCCACCCAGGCATCCCTCTTACCTTTTTCTAAACACATTTTTAAACACATGTATTCATCCTGCTCGCTGTACATTTGGCTCATGGCTTCTGAAAGCTACATATTACTCCATCGTGGTCACCAAAATTTAAATATCTGTCACCTAGTGATGGATACAAACAAATCCACTAACAGTTTTTGCTTTTTTTTTTTCATCGACCTATTAGAGAGCATTTGGAATATGCTTCCAGGAGTGAAATGCTATGTCATAGTGAATACATATACTTAATTTTAATGAGTAAGATCATATAGTTCTCCAGGGGGCCTATACTTGTTTAGCAATAGCACAATAGTTTTCCCACATTCTGAACCAATGTTTGGTATTATTTGTGTTTTTATTGCCAATCAGAAAATCATTAGATGTCTTTTCTTTTTAATTTAATTTGCATTTTTAAAAAGATTTATTTAGTATTTTAGAAGAGAAAGAGAGAGAACACAAATGCGGGGGAGGGGGAGGGTGGGCAGCAGGAGAGAATCCCCAAGCCCACTCCCCACTAAATGCAGGCAGACCTATTGTGGGGCTTGATCCCACGACCCATGAGATTTGAACCAAAACCAGGAGTCAGAAGCTTGACCAGCTTAGCCATCCAGGTGCCCCATAAATTTGCATTCTTGTGAACACTAAAAAGTTTGAGAATTTCTTCAAACATTTGTTAGCTACTTAGGTTTATCCTTTTGTGCATATTCTATATTTTTGGTCCATCTAAAAAAAAGTTTCCTATCTTTTTATTGTCAATTTGTAGAAATGCTTTCTATATTTTAGATTAGATAATAATCACTTACTAGTTGAGGATTCTAAGTATGTCTTCTCCCAGTCTACCCCTAGTATGTGGTATGCTAACTTCTTCTTCCATGTCTTTCATTGCTCATAATTCATCAGTTTGGGGTGTCATGATTTTGTGGTTTGTAGTTTTTGGCTCTAGTTTAAGAAACTTTCCTCCGCAATCATAATTTCTTTCAGGTCACAATCATAATTTCTTAATCTACTATTTGCGTTCTGGCTGACCTATTACATGTCAGTTTTTATTTCCATGAAGTTTGTTTCTCTCTCTGAGTTGGTTTTCCCAAAGCAAATACTAAATAAGCCACACTTTCCTTCCTGGTTGACAATGCCACCTTTTCTGGGCATTTCTGCTCCCTATTCTGTTTCACTGGTTGTCTGATCTGAGCCAGTATTTCAGTAATCATCACTATGTCTTACTATCTGGTAAGGCAATAAATCCTAGTTTGCCTCTTCTTCTTTTCCCCCAATATTGCCTGAGTTCCTAATTTGCATTTAGAATTACATATACATGTAGAATAAGTTTGTTTAATTTCTCAAAAAATTTTGGTCACGTTTTGATGAAAATTTTTTGGGACTTGTAGGTGGGGAGAACTCACACCTTTAAAAAAAGAAGTCATTCTATACACATACATGGTCATCCTCTTCATATAATCATCTTCTTTATGTTCTTTTATAGTGTAACTCATTTCTTCTTTAAGAGTATGGACTCTTTTTTTATTTCACTCCTTGATAGATCTTGTTAATATTATGAATTGTATCTTCTTTCTTTCTCTTTCTCCCTCCCTTCCTTCCTTCCCTCCTCCCTTCCTTCCTTCCTTCCCTCCTTTTTTCCTTGCTTGCTTGTTTCTCCCCTAGTTATTTCTAATTTAGATTAATGTTACTGAATTTTGAAAACTGCTCATTCATTTGGCCCTTTACGTAATTTTATCACTGGATTTTATAATTTATTGATTCTTTTGGGTTTTCCATGTAGTTGATCATATATCATTTGTAAATAGTAATATTTTTAACTCTTCCCTACCAATACTTACAGTCTATCCTGTGTGTATATGACTAAATGCAGTGGGAAAATATCTAATGCTATATGAAACGGCAGAAATGTAATGATCTTCCTTCTGTTTTGGTCTCCCAGAGATTGCATCTAAAGTTTCTGTCTTAATGTCTCTCTTGGATTTGTTACGTTGTCTATATCTTGTTAAGAATGCTTCATTTTATATTTGATTTTCTGAGTCTATGTCAAACTTAGTGAAATTTCTCTAATAATCTTTCCACATCTATGAAATAATCACATGACTCTTTCTTCTGTAACATATTAATGGGCTGAATTAGACTGACAGATATTTTTTCTGAGGTTAAAATAGTCCTGTCTTCCTAGGGTAAGCACTGTTTATCATGATAGGTTAATATTGTATTATTTAACTCTGGATTATATTTAGCTATTATTTTAATTAGAGCTTTGTATTTTTGTTTAGAAGAGTTATGGGCCCATATCTTTCTTTTTTAGGTACTATCATTATCTGCTTTTGAAATCAAGGTTACAGTAGTCTGTCGAAATGACTTGGTCAGTGCTTCCTCCTTCTCTATTTTATGAAAGAATTTGTAATAAAATATGGATTATATGTGCCTTAAAATTTCGATCAAATTTACCTGTAGAATTTTCTTGGCCAGGGTTTCTTTATTTTAATAGGAAGAGAGGGAATTTGATTATTGTTCAATTTGTTATTAATTTATTCAAGATTGTATTACTTTTCTGTTAGTTTTCACATCTTATAATACACAAAAGTTTGTCTGTTATGTGATTCCAAATGTATTAGTTTATTCTTTCTGGCATTTTATCATATTTTAAATTTCTTTTTTTATTTGTAGTTATTTATCCTTTTCCTATCTTTTTTTTAACATGCAGTATAGTATTAGTTTCATGTGTATCTTATTTTGATTTTTAACCTCTCCATCTTACCATTGTTTATAGTTTAAATGCAAGTAAAAAAATCACTTCTGGTTTTATTTTCCTTTTTATTTTTCCCTCTTTCTTTTGGTTTGTTTCAATGTCACAGTTTTCTGTCCCTTTCTCCCTGTTTTGTTTTTTGTTTTTTTTTTTTAAGATTTTATTTATTTATTTGACAGACAGAGATCACAAATAGTCAGAGAGGCAGGCAGAGAGAGAGGGGGAAGCAGGCTCCCTGCTAAGCTGAGAGTCCGATGCAGGGCTTGATCCCAGGACTCTGAGATCATGACCTGAGCCAAAGGCAGAGGCTTAACCCCCTGAGCCACCCAGGCACTCCCCTTTCTTCCTGTTTTATGGATATAATCTGTTGCTCTTCTTTTTTTCCCCTAAATTGTTCAGCTAGCCAGTTGCCTATTCTGTTTTTAGTGACTATTATTTTATGATAGCTTACTTAGTATTACATTTTCCTCTAATTACTGCTTTGTCTTTGTTCTGTATTTTTATTGACATTTTCTTCTTTGCATTAAAAAAATCCTTATAGGTTATTCTTTAACCTATGGATTATTTATTGGTGTCTTTCAGCTTTGCAGATATGGGGTTTTAAAAGATATTCTTCAAAAAAAAAAAATAAAAGATATTCTTCAATTATATATTTTTAATGTATTACATTGTGATCGGGGAATATAACATCTGAAGTGGTGGTTAATCAGAACTAAATGATACCTTTTTTTTTGTTTGTTAAAGCATTTTTATTGGGCGCCTGGGTGGCTCAGTGGGTTAAACCCTCTGCCTTCGGCTGAGGTCGTGATCCCAGGGTCGTGGGACCAAGCCCCGCATCGGGCTCTCTGCTCAGCCGGAAGCCTGCTTCCTCCTCTCTCTCTCTGCCTGCCTCTCTGCCTACTTGTGATCTCTGTCTATCAAATAAATAAATAAAATCTTTTAAAAAAAGCATTTTTATTTATTTATTTGACAGAGAGAGAGAGAGCACAAGCAGGTGGAGTAGCAGGCAGAGAGAGAGGGAGAACCAGGTTCCCCACTGACCAAGGATCCTAATGTGGAGCTCGGTCCCAGGACCCTGGGATCATGACCTCAGCCGAAGGCAGACACTTAACCGATTGAGCCACCCAGGCGCCCCAATGATACTTTTTCATGGAAAATAATGCATGGACTATTTTTCTATTTGAAGAGAACTGTGCATTTTTCTTTTCTTTAAAATTAAATTAAATTTAATTTCTTTTCAGTGTTCCAGAATTCATTGTTTATGTACCTCAGCCAGTGCTCCATGCAATACATGCCCTCAATACCCACCACCAGGCTCATCCAACCCCCACCCGCCTCCCCTCCAAAACCCTCAGTTTGTTTCTTAGAGTCCACAGTCTCTCATGGTTTGTCTCCCCCTCTGATATCCCCCAAGTCACTTCTTCTCCCCATCTCCCCATGTCCTATGTGTTATTCCTTATGCTCCACAAGTAAGTGAAACCCTATGATAATTGACTCTCTCTGCCTGACTTAGTTCACTCAGCAGAATCTCCTCCAGTCCCGTCCATGTTGATACAAAAGTTGGGTATTCATCCTTTCTGATGGAGGCATAATACTCCATTGTATATATGGACCGTATCTTCTTTATCCATTCATCTGTTGAGGGGCATCTTGGTTCTTTCCATAGTTTGGCGACTGTGGCCATTGCTGCTATGAACACTGGGGTGCAAATGGCCTTTCTTTTCACTACATCTGTATTTGGGGGGTAAATACCCAGTAGCGTAATTGCAGGGTCATAGGGTACCTCTATTTTTACTTTCTTAAGGAATCTCCACACTGTTTTCCAAAGTGACTGCACTAACTTGCATTCCCACCAACAGTGGAAGAGGGTTTCCCTTTCTCCACATCCTCTCCAACACTTGTTGTTTATTGTCTTGTTGATTTTGACCATTCTAACTGAGGTTAAGGTGGTATCTCAATGTGGTTTTGATTTGAATCTCCCTGACGGCTAATGATGATGAACCTTTTTTCATGTGTCTGTTAGCCATCTCTATGTCTTCTTTGGCAAAGTGTCTGTTCATGTCCTCTGCCCATTTTTTTTTGGCATGATTATCCTTTTTGTGTGTGTTTATGAGTTTGAGTTCTTTTTAGATCTTGGATATCAGCCCTTTGTCTGTAGTGTCATTTCTGAATGTCTTCTCCCTTTCCCTGGGTTGCCTCTTTGTTTTGTTGACTGTTTCCTTTGCTGTGCAGAAACTTTTGATCTTGATGAAGTCCCCAAAGTTCATTTTCCCTTTTGTTTCCTTTGCCTTTGGGGACATGTCTTGAAAAAGTTGCTGTGACCAATGTCAAAGAGGTTACTGCCTATGTTCTTCTCTAGGATTTTGATAGGTTCCTGCCTCACATTGAGGTCTTTTATCCTCTTTAGCCATGTATCCATTATCTTTGTGTATGGTGTAAGAGAATGGTCAAGTTTCATTCTTCTACATATAGCTGTCCAATTTTCCCAGCACCATTTATTGAAGAGACTCTTTTTTCCACTGCACATTTTTTCATGCTTTGTCGAAGATTATTTGACCATAGAGTTAAGGATCCATATCTGGGCTCTCTACTCTGTTCCACTGGTTTATTTGTCTGTTTTTGTGCCTGTACCATGCTGTCTTGGTGATCACAGCTTTGTAGTAAAGCTTGAAATCAGGCCACGTGATGCCCCCAGTTTTGTTTTTCTTTTTCAACATTTCCTGAGCAATTCCCAGTCTCTTCTGGTTCCATACAAATTTTAAGATTGTTTGTTAAAATATCTATACTGCCTAGAGCAATCTATACTTTCAAAGCCATCCCGATCAAAATTCCACTGGTATTTTTCATTTGTTTGGTCAACTTTTTATATATTTTGCACAATATATATTAGTTCAAGCTCATGGATTATTTAGTTTAAATCATTTATAAATTTTTTATTTTTATCTATAGATCTATGCATTTCTGAGTGAGACATTAATTTCTAACTACAATTGCTCATTTATCTACTTCAATATATCAGACTTCTGTCACTGTATATATATATAAACTCACATAAATCATATTACGTATATAGGAAGGGGGGGAGTATGTTTATGTTGTTAGGTACATATATTTTGAGGATCATTATATGTTCTTAATCTACTTTTCCTTTGCCAGTATCTTACTTTATGTTTTAGTTGAATTTTTTTATTGAATTATATCTTTATATACACTTTTTCTAATTAAAATTTGTTATCTTTACTTTTTGTTCATATTTGACCATTATATTTGTTCTGATCCCTTTATTTTCAGTGTTTTTGCATATTTGTTCCAAGTATATCTCTTATTGATAGCATTTTACTCGATATGCTTTTTAAAAATACAATCTGAGAATCTGCCTTTTGATTTGAGAGTTTCAACTTCTTATATGTCTTTTTTACTCTGACTATTAATATCCACTGATCCTATCTCTCTCAATCTCTATCAATATCCATCATTTGATTGCATCTGTCTATCTTCACCACCATCAGCCTGGACCAAGCTCCTTCTCACTGGGATCTTGGTAATAACCTCCTACCACCTTTGTCCCTTCCACACTTCCTCCACCAATATCTGTCTCAACTTGGAAGCCAACAAACATCCTGTTAAACATAAGTCTGATCACATGAAGCCATGCATTGCAAACCAAACCCAACCAGCACCCCTCAACTCCTTCCCTGGATTATTTTTCTATAGCATTTGCCATTCTTAATATTCCATACTCTTTTCTTATCTACTTTGTTTATTGCATGTTCCTTTCATTTGAAAGTTAGCAGACAAACCATAAGGATTTGTTTAAAGTAATGAAAAATTGTGATTACTGACTTACTACGACTATTTCTGCCATCTTATTTCATGTTATTTCCTTACCATATTTTCTTTTTTATTCTTTACTTTTTGCTGAACAGACTTTTTCTACTGGATTAAAAGTTTATATCCTATTTTTATTCTTCTGTTGTTTTCCTTCTCATACATTTGCCTATGAATTCCCCAAGCTTATCAATCTCTATAATTTACACAATATTAGAGAAAATCCTTTGCATGATCTTTTACCTCTTTGGTCTCCTTCCTTTCCTCAGTGATCTTATTTTTACCATGTTAGAATTTTCTAGAATTTTAGCCAAAAGTATGTTGTATCTATAAAAGTAAAATTTACTTAGCCTTTTATTTACTTAACTCTCTATATGGTTTTCAGTGTCTTCTTGGGTTTATTTCCCTTTTCACCAGAATACTGCCTCCAAAATTGTTTTCATAAAAGGTTTTGTGAGCATGACAATACACTTTTTCATGTTCACATTTCAATAATAATTGAGCTGGATAAAACATCTTAGGTTCAAATTTCTCTTCATTTAACACATTGTAGTGATAATCTAATATCTTCTTGGATTACTGTTACTATTGAGCACACTGATGATATTGTTCCTTGTCCATTTGTAGGTGAATTGCTCTTTCTGTATCTGAAAATTTTCTTAAAATTTTCTCTTGGTCTCTAGTGTGCACTCCAATATGTCTAATTGTAAGTTGTAAAGGCCCTTTTCTGTACCTTGTCCCTGGACTCCTCTAAGAGCAAACTAAGAGCCCAGCATACCTACTATTAAAATTATCCAATTATCTCTGTGATGTCCTCCCATGTCCAACCTTGAGCTGAGCTTGCACTACTTGATTGCATAATATTCTGCCCATGGTAAATATGAGAAATCAAAAAGAACAGAACTAAAATGTTCTCCTTTATTGATTACCTGTTATGGCTGTCAGCCCCTTTACATTTTAGTTCAGACTTTGTGCCAGGACCAAACACTTCTCACTCCAGAAATTTCTTCAAATTTTTATATTAATTTCTCTAACTCTTCAACTTTCTTTCCTCTTTGTGGCATTCCCAGGATTGGGTTTAGTTAAAGAGCCAGAAAACCTCTTCCATCTTCTGAAGACCTTGGAATTTTCTAAGTTTTATAAATTATCTAACAAATTGGAAGGTATATTCTTATAGGATCTGCTAGTTTCCTGTCATCAGAACCAGGAAACAGAAGATTGTGTTACTCTCTATCATACTTCAACAATCAGTGTCTCCATTAATCTTGCCTTGCCAATGATATCTTTCAATTTAAGAAAGTGCTCTCTCCTGAACCTCAGTAAGTCTCTTTTAGACATTTTTATATCAGGGCTATTGGATTATTTTATATCAGGGCTATTAGCTATTGGATATTAAGAGGTGTGCTTTTCAGGTATTTCACCCAATGATCCTCTCATGGGCCTTCGTCTCCTTGCTTTGAGAGATGTATGCTCTAGGGAAATCAAACAATGTTGACATAAATTCTTGTTAAGAATACAATTACTTCTTAGTTTTAGATTGTGCAAGTTCAATGTAATTGATGGTAATGACTGATAAGTCTTCTGTTGATATAACTTATTCTCTTCTACTTTCTTTTAAACACCTCGAGTAGCTACAACATGGAAAGATTTTTTAAAGATAAAATATTTTATCACGTTTTCAGCTAAGGGGAAAATGCTGAAAAATTAAGTATCTTAATAAAAGGACAACTCACTTTAGGGTAGTACTATAGAACAATTTGAATGGTGAAAACTAAATTCACTAAAAAAAAAAGATCCAGAGTCAGAAAGTGAACTACTATTCTGCTTCTCCAAATTCAAGACTTCACTATGTACTTTCTAAATATTTTATTCCAGTATTGCAACTCCCCCAAATAAGGCACACCAGCACTCAAATGAATGTATAAAAATAAAAGCTAATCTGAAATATTATTTATTAAGATTGAAAGTTTCTCCCCAATATCAGGAACAACACAAGAAACACTACTTTTACCACTTCTATTCAACACCTAGTCAGAGCAATTAGGCAAGACAAATAAATAAAAGTGAAGTTAAGCAGATTGGAAAGAAAGAAGTTAACCATCTCTATTTGCAGGTGACATATAGACCCATGGAGTAGAATTGAGAGTCCAAAAATAAATTCATATGTCCGTGGTCACTTAGTTTACCATAGTGTGCCAAGACCACACCATAGGAAAAGATAGTGTTTTTGACATGTGTGCTTGGGACACTGGATATCTACATGCAAAAGAATGAAATCAGACCTCCTTCTTGCCCTATATATAAGAAGTAATTCCAAATGGATCTAAGATCTAAATGTAAGAGCTAAAAGTATAAGAGTCTTACAAGTAAAAAGTGGTATAAATTTACATCACCTTGGATTAGGCTATGGTTTCTTAGATAGGCCACCAAAAGCGTGAGCAGCAACAACAACACAATAGATAAATTGTACTTCATTAAATTAAATACTTTTGAGGCTGAAGTGACACTACCAAGAAAGTGAAAAGACAATCTACAGGTTGGGAGAAAATATCTGTAAATCATATAACTGATAAAGGTCTAGTAATCAGAATATATAAAGAATGTTTATAATTAACAATAAAAAGACTAATAATTCAACCAAAAATGGGCAAAGCATCTGCACAGACATTTGTAGAAAGAATATATAAAAGGAATGAATAAGCACATGAAAAGATATTCAATATAAATTCATCATTAATCAAAACACAGTGAGATACTACTCCACACACTCTAGGATTGGCAATGATAATTTTTTTAAAAAGAAAAAAAATACAAGTGTTGGTAAGAATTTAGAGAAAGTCAAATGCTAATACACTGCTGGCAGGAATATAAAATAATGCAGTTATTGTGGAAAATAATTTTGTAGTTGCTCAAAAAGTTAAACACAGAATTACCAGATGCTCCAATAGTTCCACTCCTAAGTATATATCCAAGGAAAGTGAAAACATATGTTTGTAGCAGCACTATTCATAATAACCACAAAGTAAAAATAGCCTAAGTGTTTATCGACTGATGAACAAATCAACAAATGTGGTATGTATCTACGATGGAATATTATTCAACCACAAAAAATGAACAAGGTACTATTAAATGGCACAATATGGATGAACCTTGAAAACTTTATGCGAAGCAGAATCAGCTAGATGCAAAAGGCTGCATGTGGGAGGACAAACAAATCCTCATACATGGAAAATACATTAATGCTTGTCGGAGAACTGTTTATGTGTGGGTGAGTTGTGATTGGGATGAAAGTCTTATGGATATGAGGTTTGGGGGAGCTGTTAAAAATGTTCTGGAATTAGATAATGGTGATTATATAATGTAGGGATTGGGCTAAAAATATTTAAATTATAGAGTTTAAAACTGTGAATTTTGTGTTATGTAAATTATATCAGTTTAAAAAACTTTTTAAATATGATTAATTTTGTGTTGTACAATTACTTACACTTTCCTTCACTATGTCTATTACTATTATAAGTTACTTAAGAGCTGGAGTACCCTTTTATTTTTAAGAATGGCCTTTCTCAAACACACTACTTAAAACCAACTCCCTACAGTCTCATTTTTCATTTTCAGAGAACGGCTTTTCAATCTCCCTCAACAATGTGCATATAGATTCCTAGTTCTTTTTTTTTTTTTCTTCAAGCTTTTTTATTTAAACATATAATGTAATCCCACCACCCTCTCCCAACCCCTCTCCCCCCCACCCCCCTCAGTTTGTTTTATGACATTAAGAGTCTCTTTTGGTTTGTCTCCCTCCGGATCCCATCTTGTTTCATTTTTTCTTTTCCTACCACCTTAACCCCCACCCCTGTTGCATCTCCACTTCCTCATATCAGGGAGATCATGTGATAGTTGTCTTTCTCTAGTTGACTTATTTCGCTAAGCATAATATGCTCTAGTTGCATCCATGTTGTCGCAAATGGTAAGATTTCATTTCTTTTGATGGCTGCATAGTATTCCATTGTATATATATACCACACCTTCTTTATCCATTCATCTGTTGATGGACATCTAGGTTCTTTCCATAACTTGGCTATTGTGGACATTGCTGCTATAAACATACGTAGTGATCAGAAGGGGCACGTGTACCCGAATGTTTATAGATTCCTAATTCTTTAAAGATGCCACAAATATATACACGCTTCCTATTAAAAATTCAGTGATTCTAAGTATCTAAGTATTTATTTTTCTAAACTGTTATTGATAAGTGCCTAAATAACTTGCAGTAAAATGTTTCTTATCTAGTTAGTTACCAAAGGCACAATGAAAATAAGAGTCCTACATAGTGATGGAATGAGAGGAAGCATGTCATTTTCTCCCATTTGATTAAGAAAGAGATTCACATTTTGAATTACTAAAGATATCATAAAAAGAAAAGAAAAAGGTTGTAAACAATTAAGATGAAAGGGTAAATGATTTATTAGTAATAGTAACTCAACTTTGCTTATTTTAACTAATGTAGAGTTTCTTACTTAGAGACATCAATAGTTAAATGTATTGGGGTAAAAGTTAGAAGATGCTAAAACTTAGCTCAAATTCTGACCCAAAGGTATCTACCTATCTGTCCAAATATTTGTTCTTTCCTTTATCCAGAAAAGGCCTAAAGCCAATGAGATGCATCACTTCTCCAGGAAGGAGCATGCCACAGTCACCCCTCATTATCTTGACTACTCTATTCAGTCGAGCAGTTTAGGGTGCATTCATTGCAATTGGACTGTTAAACATGTGCGAACACCCTTAGGTGAGGAGAAATTCTCATTAGTTGAGTCACTGTTGTGGATAGTCCATCATCTGAGGATAGAAATTAAAGGGGGCATATACTCTCTTTCCATTTTCCCAAAGCCATCAGGGCACTGGCCCATAAATTAGGCTCAGGTGAATGGATGATGCAGCGGGGTCTTTGATTCTTAATATGTAGAGATGCAAAGATGCAGAAGCAGTTTGAGATTGTCCACAAAAGCCATGGTTGAATTGACAGTCCAATGGGCTGTTCTTACCAGCCTATTCCTGTGAAGTGACTTTGGCTGTGTCCTTGGCCATCAACTCTTCTTTTGTTCTCACATGTTTCTAAAGCTCAGTTTTCAATTTTTCCTTCAGTTCTGTCAGGTTCTTGATACCTTTCCAAGAAATCCCTCTTCTTCTGGAGTTTGTTTCTGTTGTTCTCAACCAAGAACTTTTACCGTTACAATTGCTAAATACTGTTTTGTTTTGTTTTGTTTAAATACTATCAGTTTTGCTTCCTGATTAATTTTGAAACCACCCACTTGACTCAATCTCCATCCCCACTACCAGTCAACTCCAAGAGACAGGATGTGCCTCTACCAACTCTTTCTAACTTTTTAGCCATAGTCAAGCCTTTTGGACTCCATTTTCCACATTGTGGCTGGAGGGAACTCTTGAAAGCATAAACTGATCGTTTCACTCTGCTTACCACCTTCAAAGACTTCTTGTTCTTGAGTTAAAGACCAAATCCCAGCATGGTCTGGTCTCTAACCTACTTCTCCTGCACCAATTTAACACTTTATTCTCTGTGCTCCAACCTCACTGACTTTCAGTTTTTAGGTGAATCGTGCTGCCTCCTGCCACAGGACAGTTACCTGGAATTTATTCTCATTCACTCAATAAATATTTGAGAGTGCCCTTTTCCCCTAGTTAATTTCTACTCAACCTTAAAATTAAACATTCTTTCACTCCTCAGTGCAAACCAGTTTTCTTTGTCATAAACCCTTATTCTTTTTCTTGTGAGCCTATGGGCAACATTTGTAATTGTACACTCTCCAGTGTGATTTTATGATGGTCTGTCACCTTCACTGGTCTGTAAAGCTTTGGTGATCAACAGTCATGTCTATTTTTACCTCCTCGGTGTGTCCAGTATCCAGCACAGTGCATGGAAACTAATAAATGTTCTATTACTACAGCTTACATAAAATGTTCATCAAACAATACATTGGATATGACTTAGATTTTAAAGGGTTATATATATGTATATATATATATACATATATATATATATAATCCATAGTATATATATAGTACAGCATTCCTTTTTGGGAGGTTTCTCCTTCGTTAAGTTTTGTGTTTTATTGTTAGATTTCTAGAAGTAAATGTTTCCTTGTCATCTGTGTTCTCATTTATGCCTCCTTTGCCACATTAATTCCTGCACTGTGGGTTTCTCACAGAAAGCAATGTTTGAGATCACGTATTTCGACTTTATTTAAGTTTTTCATTTTAAAGCCAATCATCTTAAATTCCTTCTATAGACTTCTAACCTGAACTTTCACTAAGAAAAAAAAATGCATATCTGAAGAAAAAGAAAAAATGGCAGTCTTCCTATTGAAGATTCTTTGTCAAGCTAGACATACAGAAATATCCTCTCTCCCTGTGAATTTTACTTAGTCATAAGTTTTTAGCTTGAGTTTTGATTATAAGAGCTGACAAACATTTAATGCCGAGAAAAATGTGAATGGCTGTTTCCAAATAGCATACTGTTCTTTGGGAAAGATCACTTAAAATATCAAATTTATCTCAGCTCCATTATCAGTGGATCTGAAAGTCTCCTTTGGGTCATTCATCTTTGGGATCACTGTTTTGATCCATATGTTGGCATTTAGACAGGTGGGACAGATGGACAATATCTAAAAAAAATACACATGTATAAAAATGCACCCATTATATCCCTACTAAAACATTCATGATAAGGGAAGTAAATTTAATATGTTCATTTTTATAATAACTTTAAAGAATTCATGTTTAATTAAAAGTGATATATAAATCATGCTGTTTGCTAGCACTATTGACTGTGCCGCTCCCATTCTGCCAAAGTTAATATAAAATTAATTGTTAATTTTCAGGCCAGTGGCCTGCTCTTCACCAAGACATATGCTGATTGTTTAGACATGAGTCAGTGAAATATTAAACTTCATAATTGAGGTCTCTCTGTGATGTCTTAAAGTAATTCTCAAGATTGGACACTACTCTCAGTATATAAGTTTACTCCTTTAAACATTGAAAAGAATGTTTTGAAATATAACTTTCAAGACATGTTAGGCATCAAGTCTATTTCACATCCAGTTGAATGGTTACTATTTCAGTAAAGTGCACTCAGCATTTAAGAGTAGTGTGACCTTGTAGGGTGGCAAAGAATGGCTTATCTTTTGCACAATCACACACACAACTGTGGACCAATCTAAACTTTTCTCACTTCATAATACTCTGGGTTAGTCTGACCTTACATAAATAAATATAGCATTTCAACAGCCTTTCACATGCCTCTTCTGGACAGAACTTCAAGCTGAAAAAGCCACCAAACTCCAAAGTAAGTGATGATTAACTTAGGGAGTACTTGGCTTTATCTTCAAGGAGGTTAACATGACCTCGAATAACAAAACGATATTACTTACTTATATTGTATGCATTTCATGCACTGTTAGGATAATGGCTATTTCATTTGTGAAGGAGGCTAGACTGAAAAACCTGACCAGCAAATGTTTCTCTGACATTGCCCTCCTTGAACCAGAGTCTCCAACCTTAACTGAATTGCTTTTTATTTCTATCATGTTTTTGCTTGGTAATAAGGCACACTGAATCTTTCATTAAGTAGAAATACAATTCCTTTTCTCCTGGTAAAGGAAAAGCATTATTTTCCGATATTTTTACCCAATGAGTGACAGTACAGAGACCTTGTCTTCTCGTATCTCTACAGGATCTCCACAGAACGTTTCAACCCACTTAACTAGGCTAGTGTACAGCCTTCTCTTATGCCAAGCACATTCTGGCCTCTGTTCTCCTATCATTCTCATTACCTGGGATATCTTCTTTCCCCCTGACATTTTCCTCTCTGTTATCTGTAGATATTCAACATTTTTCCTGATTTTCTTTGTACCTCATTATCATGATGGACAAAGCCTATGCTGGGAAACACCACCATAGCTGCATGTAAACAGAGTTTCTTATGCTTCCAGAAATTCAGCTCTAAACCTCCTCATTTATCTTTTACTCGGGAGAGCAAGTTGGAATATGAATGAGAATGTAGTTATTACACACCATAAATTCAATCTATTGTTTTTGATGAAACAACGGGCAAGGTTTTGTGAATTATTTTTAGCAGCAAATTATTTGTAGCCCATGTCATAAGTAGCGCATCATGGCGTTGGTTGGTCAAGGCACAAGTCAAATCCACTGTAATTCAGAGTATGTATATCCATTCGTTTGTGCATTCATTCACCGAATACTTATTCATTGCCTAGACCAGACAGTGTACAAGGTTTTAGGGCTATAAAGACAGATGGAAAAATTCCCCATTCTCAACACAAGCAGGCTGCATTCCCCAATCCTCCTTTTGTGACAGATACTTTTCAACTTTTGAGTTGAGCTTTTATAACACCTCAGAATCCTTCTGAACACAGATCTTCAAACAACTACTGGCAATCTATTAGAGAGAGTTTAGAGAGAGATATGTCCACTGTAGCTAAACAGACAGACATGTAAACAAATAGGAAAATGTCAGTTGTAGAGTCAGGTAAATAGTATAAGAGCAAAAATTTAATGCCTACTCATTAATTTAAAACATACAATTTTTGAAGAGCACCACTAGATTCTGTGTGAGAGTCAAAGAAATAGTCTCTGACTAGAAAGATGAAGAATTTAGAAAAGGAGATAAAATGCGTACCTGAACAACAGGAGTACACAATGAATACCCTTGTAGATACAGTCTCCATTTATTACTTCCATTTTCTCTTTTCCAAGTCATTGTTTAACACTACCACATTCTGAATTGTGACTTATACTTGGATCTCAGTCTTGCTGGCACCAGCAATCACCTCCTATTTCCATGTACAAAAAACAAAACAAAACAAAACAAAACAAAAAAACCCACAACTTTAAATCCTGCATTTCATTGGATCCTTTTAATAGAATTTCATATTGTAGATTATGTTCTTTTTGAAAATGGCTCCTCTCTTTCTAAATACTATACTGATGGTTTCCCTCTTAATCTCTCGACAATTTCCATTCAGACCTATGTTTTGATCTTTTTTCCTTCTTCTGCTCCTGATATTTGGTGTTCTTTGTGATCTTCCAGTGCCCTCCCCCTCCTCTTGAAATATTATACTTGGCATATTTTCTCCAGTGTCAGGGTAGCTACACTGAATAACTCCAGTAGGCACCATTCATGTCACAATCTAAGTGAATGATGTCTCTAGCATTGTATAGGGCACAGTCTGTGTGGCTGAACACAAATGAGCAATATGTATCTGGTCTAGGGACTCCAGTCTTCTTTCCTGATTTCTTTCTTGCCATGGTTGATTTCATCAGTTGCATGAATTAGCCACGTGTTTAGTTTTACCTATATAATCACACTCAAACCTGTATCTCCAGTCCTGAAAACTCCAAGGTTCCAGATCTGTGTTTCTAGTTTTCTACCAGACACCTCACCTGGAAGTTGTAGAGCTTCTCATTTAGATCATATTCCAAGCTGTCCCCATCATCTAAGTCTTCATACTTGATCCCCGTACTCTATTAATATTTTATCTATGAATGCCATCATTCATTTAGTTCTTCAAGCTAGAAATTTAGAAGCCAGCTTTGACTTCTCCCATTCTCTCCATCCAAATCCAATCAATAATTATGTCTTGTCAAGTCTAACTCTGAAACCTTTCAAATCTGTCACTTCTTACCCATTCCTCCATATTTTTATGTATAGAACACAAATAACCTTCTCCATCTTTCATGTGAGTCAGGCTAGCCTTAATGAGCCTCAATGCCACTAATTTTTTATGCCTATCCATTCTTTTGCTTATTCTCACTATTTTCTGAAAACCTGTTTTTACATCCATTGTTTTCTTTACCTGAGTGGTGTTTCTTATCAAAGTCTTAACACAAAAATAATTTCCAAGTTTCAATTAAAATGTTTTTTCCTTTAAAACTTTCACTGATCTTTTCCTAGTCTGATTCTCCCCCATGAAATGTTATTACCAATTCTCTTCTTCTGACTTCCACAGTATTTTATTCATGCTATTAGTAAACTTTTGTTAATAATCACTATTCGCAAAATACTTGTTATTTTTTATTAGACTGTAAATTCCTTCAGATCAGGAACCAGGAGTCTTACTCATCTATGTATCTTTAGAATACGGATAAGTGAGTAACACATAGAAGATACTCAATAAATTTGGGAAAGGATTAAACTGCTCTCTTTTATTTTTTTAATTCGATTTATTTTATTTTATTCTTTTCTTTTTTATTTTTCTAGAGAGAGAGAGAGCACACGCAAGTGTGCTGGGAGTTGGTGGAGGGCAGAGGGAGAGAGGGAGAGAGAAGAGAGAATCTTAAGCAGTCTCCATGCCTCATGCAGAGCCCTACACAGGGCTCTGTCTCACAACCCTGAGATCATGACCTGAGCTGCAATCAAGAGTCAAAGGCTTAAGCAACTGAGTCACCCAGGTGTCCCTAAACTGTACTCTTAATAAAGACCTGAACAGTTTTTTTTTTAATAATACTAGGTAATTCTTATTCATACCCCTCAAAAAAAAAAATACACATGTTAACGCAAAAATATTTGGGAATCCTATTTATGGAAGTAAGGGGAAATTGACAAAAAGATAAAATTCATGTATAGTTACTGAAACTCACAACTGCCATTAAGCTACACAGTGATTTGAGGTGGTATTACTCATTTTGTCTGTTTGTAACTCTTAATAATTATAAGGACAGAAAGGCGATTTTGGATCCTGCAACTTGACTTACTTCTATTTTATGCCCTCTTCTGCTTTGGCTCCACAATTTTGAAAATGAACTACTCAATAAACACTATTTATGTCTTAAATATACCTTGTAATGAATAAATAATATCTATGAACACACACATCCTTTTTTTTTTAATCAACCCAGCCTGTTATTTTGTCCTTGAAAATGTATGAGGAAAATTGGATCAATTATCAATTCCAGGTGTTTCTGGAGCAGAATGCTTTTCTTCTGCTAAATCTAGATTTGCACTCATTCCGCTTGTCAAATTCTGCTGCTTGAACTTTCAGCCTTCCTCCACTCTACTTTTGCTTGTCTAAATCTTCAACTTGATTCAGCTCTCATTCTATCTTTAGGCAATATTTATACCTTCCACAGTTGTTTTCTTTCATTGGTTTATGCAAGTAGAGTTCAAGGAGAAGTAGAAGAAAGATTGAAGTGAGATGCCTGTCTCTTTGGGCACAGAGTAGAGGGGAGAAATATGAAGAGTGGACCTGGAGGATCAAATGAGAGGTGGGCAGCACAACTAGTTTGAAGAACCCAAGGAGGCCAGTGTGTCTGGAATTTGGTGAGTAAATGGGGGAAACAGCAGGAAATGAGAACAGTGAGATACAGCACTAAGTCATGTAGGGTCTTGTATCCAAAATATGGATGTTGTAGTTTCTTCTGAGTGATACGTGAAGCCATGGCATGTTTATGAACAGAGGAGATGGCAAGGATACAAACAGGAAGACCATTTGGGAACTGTTACAATACTCCAGGTGAGAGATGGTAGTGGCTTGTACTAGAGGAACTGTGGACATGGTGGTATGTCTAGGGTCAGACTCTTCATGCATTTGGAAAGTTGAACTGTCATAGTTTACTTATGTTGATTGTGAGAGGTAGAGAGGATCATCAAGGAGGACTCCAGAGCTGGAGACAGATAGAATAGAGTTGCCATTTATCAAGATGAAAAAGACTTCAGAAGTTGGTTTCAGGAGGCTCTTAGGCATCTAGATAGAAATGTCATATGGGAACTTGGAGGAGGTTGGATCTAAGAATATAATGTTGTCATTGGTCAGAAATAGAAGTTATATAAAGCTATGGGACCAGATGTGATCAGCCTCTTGGCTGATTAAGTATAACCGAATAACAGTAGCCTAGTGCTGACTCCTAGGTAATACTAGCATTTAAATTTTAGTAATGCAGGGAGCATCCAGCAAAGAACACTGAGAAGAATATGTTACAGAAGGATTCCATTGTGCATTGAGTATAATTGGATGGTATAAGTTGAAAACAATTTGAGTCAAAAAAAAAAAAACAAAAGAGCTTATACTTATAGTGAGAAAAAATCAGAGTATGAGAGTCACTGATATATTTCATTATTGTGAGAAAATTTAAAAGGGGCAGAAATATACCTGATGACATCTGGGTGGTGATTAAGACATAACTTTGGTATTATTATTTTTGAATAATATGCTCAAGTTAGTTGTTATTATCATATTATATTATTTGTTGATTATTCAACACTTTTCACCTAATTTTTGAAAAACAGTTTGATCAAGAAAATATCTTGAACATAACCTGACCCCAAAACTGTATGCATGTATTTACTTTCATTTACTAATCAGTTTACGTTCATATTATTTGCCACTTTTGACAATAGGAAACTATTTGGAGGGTTAGTTCTAAAATTGTTCACGTGTATCCTTAAAACAGAATAAAGGTTGCAAAGATGTTTTCTTGTAAATAACAAAGAGCATTTATAAGATTCTGTCACTTTCCAGGATATGATAAGCAGAATAATGGCCTTCAAAAATATTCACACTGTACTCCTAGGAAACTATGAACAGACTACCTTACATAATGGCAAAAGGGACTTTTCAGATATGAATAAGTTAAGGATTTTGAGATGAGCGGGGATATTCCGAATTATCCAAGTGAACTCAGGGCAGTCATTATGAGTCCTTAAAAATCAGAGAATTTTCCTGGCTATAGTCAGAGAGATGTAAACTTGCTGACTTTAAAGTGAAACCCCAGGTTGGGCTCCATGCTAGGTATGGAGCTTACTTAAACAAAAAAAACTTGCTGACTTTGAACATGAGAAAGTGGGTCCTGAGTCAGGGAGTGTAGATGGCCTCTAGAAGCTGGAAAAGGGAAGGAAATAGGTCCCTTCCTAGAGTCTTCAGAAAGGTATAAAACCATACCAACAACTTGATTATATCCTAATGAGATCTGTGTCAAACTTTTAACCTAGAGAAATGTAAGATATTTAATTTGCATCATCTTAAGTTATGAAGTTGGTGGCAATTTGTTATAGCAGTGATAGAAAACTAATATGTAATGTCATGATTTAAAAAAATTTTATCATGCCATTTGAATGAAGAAACAACCACAATAGTGAATTTTAAGATTTTTTTTTTAATTGAGAAGCAGTTTCCTTCCTCATGTTCAAATGCAGATGTGTCAGCAACAGCCTGAACTCTTATCCACTATACCCTACTGTCCTAAGACAGAACTACTTATCTTGTAGATGAAGGAACAGGAGCTCAGAGACTAAATACATTCATAAACTCACCCAAGTAATCAGAATGTTCTCAGTCCTAAAACCCATCTGCAACCCACCCCTGCACATTGCCTTAAAGGCTTTTCAATATTCCCTTGTCCATATATGCTTATAAAATTCAAAGAAGCCTGGAAGTGGAATAGTTATTCACAATTTCTTTTTGACTGCCTGATTTCCTCTTGGCCTTCTGCAATTAGGAAGTGGGTACATTTGCATGGTCATCTTAACACGAGAAAGGAACAAACCAATATAGTCTAATCATAGTAGCCTGCTGAAGTCAAAACAAAATTGTTTGGCTTCTGAGAGTTTCTGCATTTCACAAACAAAAAAATTTAAGGAAAGAGTAAAACCAGTGATTTGCTGTAAAAAAAAAAAAGCATGTATTGTCATGTTGAAAGATGACAATCAAATCTGTCTTCTGTGTTTCTCGTCCCTTTATTTTTTGCTTGTGGGGGAGGGGAAATGATTAGGGCATCAGGTGTAAGTTGCTCATAAAACTAATTACCAGTCCTTTGGAGAGCCATACTAGCCTCTGTCTTCTGTCCAGTTACTGGAAGGAAACTGGGTGACCAGTGGCTTTCTGGTACTATCCCTTTGTCAAGGGCTGCTGGAACTTGGAAAAAGACTTTAACTCCTCTCTTCTAGATCCTCAACCTCTCAACCCATGTTTCTTTTAGTCCTCCTAAGCCTCCTTCCCAAGGCTAGATTTGATCATGGAGAATCCAGTATAAGGCAGCATGTTAATACTACCTCTTGAGTTCTAAGGTTCAAATTTGGTAAGTTGTAGTGCAACCTGGCTATCTTGCTTTTGTAGTAAGAAGCCTAGCTCATTTTTATTAATGGATAATGGACTTACCTAGGAGATGTTTGAGGAATTGCAAAGATCAACCAGGGTCCGTCTCTCTTGGTTGTATCACTTACTATTGTCCCTGGTGGAAGTGGCTTGTATTTCATTGCAGGCAGAGCCCAGCAGGACTGTTAATTTCCTGCATCTAAGGAGCATCCAAAGTTCAATGAAAGTAGCTGGAAGTGAAGCATTTAACAGTAAGGAAGTGAGAATATTCGTTTGTTTGGGTATGAGGCAAGTTCAAAGATGGAGGCTTTTGTTTTCTCTAACCATGATGAGCTGCTCTGGTTTCATGTTGAACATCAGGGTTCCATGCAGGATGTAAACATTTCCTGCTGGCCAAGTCTGTTTCTATAATAGTAACCCCATAGGTTCTGTGCTACTTGTACTGTAATTGTGCCAAGAGTTCCTGTATTCAACAGGGGAGGTTAGAAGTCAGTCTGGCTTCGCAGCTGTTTTGGTAAGAATTGGCTTTCCAGCAGCTCTGGAAATGTGCAGTGGTGCTCTTCAGACAAACATTAATCAGCTGGTCATCATCTCCTGGGGGCATTGTGGAGTTGTCTGGAAGGAAGCTGCAAGCATGCCTCTCTGTGTACGTCTGTAATGGTGGGGTGTGTAGGGGTGCTCATGGACATTAATTTTAAGAGGGCCATTATTGAGTATAAGGTCACTATAGAATTTCATTTTATAATTTGTGCAGACACCCATTAAGGGGAAAGTGAACAGGAACTGAAGCTTTAAACGGTAAGTCTCATTTTCCCCTTAGAAATGGTTTATCTTCATTTTTGATGGCTCTCAATTTGGCACCGGTCCCCAACACTTACTCTTCATTTTCTCATTTCTCCAGTCTCTCTTTCAAGTAGTTATTGATTTATAAACAAATACATAAGTGCAAGGAAGATGGAGAGACTTTGATTGAAAGCAATCCTGTGGTGAAAAAGAAGAAACATTTTGTCTCTAAAGTAAGCCCCTCTAATGGGGCTGTGTAATGGGTTTGGGTTTTCGTACTCCAGGTCTTCTTAAATGGGGGCTCTGTCCATTCCCTTAGAGTTTCCCTAACTTGTCCCACAGATAGTATGAGCTGTCTTTGATGAACCAACTTCAGACTTCGCTCTGTGATCTAGATCACAGAGTTGACACTGATAATTATGTTCTTTCCCTTGATAAGGTAACCAGAAATGCCAGAACAAAAGTAGGAGATTTTAAAAGTGCTTGAAAGAGAAGATATCCCAGGGGCTTTTCTGCCTAATAAGCTGTGCTGTGCACATCTCTTCTCAGGAGACAGAAGAGAGCTTAAAAAGAAGATAGGGTATAGATAGCACCAATATTTTAGAGATATCACAACATTCTAAGCATAGACAAAACTGAATTTTTTTAACTATAATGAAATGCACCATATAAATGGTGAAAGCTGCATTTTTTTTTTTGTTCAGGATGAATTATTCCAGTCCCTTGATTTTTCTGAGAGAACATACATGAGAAGTTGTGTGTATAGCAGCCTTTTTGAGAGAAGTAAAGCCAATAAAGCAGCTTCAATGTATTCTCTCAAACTATTCTCACCCCAAAAATGAATGAGGAGCAAAATATATAGTTGTGACCACACAATTGTATCTTTTTAACAAGAGACAGTAAGATTAAAAGCTTCCACCAAAAAATAGCTTTTCAATTGACAGTCATTCAACATATACACTAACATCCTGTGTGTTAAAGTCATTGATGAATATCGCTGAAGATGGCTCTTCCCTGGGCCTGAAATGCATACTTGTTTGTAAATAGCATTTCTCATTCATGGCAAAAAAATTTAAGTCTCTCGCTTTGACATAAAGTTTAACATCTGATGATAGTGATAGTCCCCAGTTACATGGGGCTACTGACCATTGGAAACGTGGCTAGTCTGAATTGAGAGATGCTGTAAATCTAAAATAGGCATAGGATTTCAAATTGCAAAAAAATTATATTTTTATATGGATTCCATGTTACGATGGCAGTAATTCGGGCATATTGGGTTAATACAAATATTATTAAAATGAATTTGTTTCACTTCTTAACTCAGCTATTAGAAAATGTCAGATGACAATTAAATTTAAAATTACAGGGGTGGCTCACGTGACCCTTGCACTGAGCAGCCCTGACCTAGAGGCCAGTCCTGGATATTTGTATCCCTACAACTACACACACTGAAGTGGCTTTAAAAAAAATAAAGGAGACAGAAGAAATTTCAACCCTCAAGGTGAAACAAAGATGAATAGAGTTTAACTTGGATATGTGGAGAAGAAAATCAAGAGAGTAGTGGGAAAATAGAGTTAGGAGATCCAAAAGTTTGGAGAAATCAGGGGAACAGGGGAAGATGATGAAACACGAATGTGAAATACCAAAAATACCGCCACATGCGCGCGTGTACACACACACACACACTTTCTCTCTCTCTCTCACACACACACATGGATATACATAGACACTCCACACAGAGGGCTGCCCTCCTCAGGCTTTGTCCCTCTGGTCTGCCCACCCGTCTCTTACCTGATTTCCAGGCAAGTTCATCAAGGTCATGAACTTCTGCACCCTTGCTCATGAAATGACTTCCTGAAACTCTAGGTGGGCACTCACTTGAATCATACAAGCTGTTATTAAATGCATTTCCAGCTTTTTATATCACTGAAGTGGTCACTGCCTACATGTTCATTATTCTTCTCTGTCGGCTTCCTCCGTGTGCTGTGTATCAGCCAAAAAAATCCAAGTCTGAAAAATCAAAGTAATGTGACAAATCTATAGTCTCATATCTTATCTCAGTCTGAGCCTTCAAAGTTATATGGAAGAAATAGCCTAAAAATTGATTCTACAAAGATACTCAAGCCCTCATCTATCCTTACATGGGCAGGATAATAAAAATATATATACCATCCAAATATAAATTTCCATGGCTCCCCTGGCCTTGGAGGAGAGAAAAACCATAGTTTTTAGTTTTATCCCAGTCCCTTGATTTTGCTCGCCTTCACGAGCACCAATCCTGAGGAAATTAAACAATTAATCTTTTAATTGTACAGAAATGTCAGTCAGTGGAGTAAATACAGCCCATTCCACTCATGCTCAGTGAAAGTTATCTACTGTGAAGGATTAGCTGCCACGTTCAACAATAACGAAGCCCTTGTTTTCCAATAAAGAGGTTAATTGGCTTCAGAGGAAATACATGTACAGAGCACATAGGCCTAATATTGGTTTTGCAAAGGCCCTGTGCGAGGGAAGTTAATGTTTCCTGTTTATTAGCTGTTTTACAACAATCTGCCCTTGACCAATAATTATGCTTACATTGCCGATGCTGATACATGTCAGTGTGATAGGTACTTAACCTGTCCTCTCCACCTGTGTGCAGCTGAGTCTGTCATGCCGCACGGTCCTTAGTCCCGCTCTTCGGGTCTTTCTTTCTTTTCTTTCTCTTTCTTTATTTCTTTATTCCTTCCTTCCTTCCTTCCTTCCTCCCTTCCTTCCTTCCTTCCTTCCCTCCTTTCCTTCCTCCCTCCCCCCTGTCTCTCCCTCCTTCTTCTCTCTCTCTTTCTTTCTTTCTTTTTCTCTCTTTTCTTTCCGTTCCTTCCTTCCTTCCTACCTTCCTTCCTTCCTTTCTTCCTCTTTCCTTGTTTTCTAAATGTAACCATCTGTTCTGTAGGTTTAACTATGTGGCTAAAAACCAGAATAACTTAAGTCAGGGATACTTTCTAGACCCCCAAAATTTTTCGAGGAAAGTCACTAGGTGTCCTTCACCTATCCATTGGGGAGGTGCTTCTGGAATTTTCATAGCATCCAAATAAATCACTGTGTGTGTGTTGGGGGTGGGGGGTCTTGTTAAACTGAAAATTCTGACTCTATCAATCTGGGGCGGGGTCTGATGATCCACATTTCCAACAGGCCCCCCAGTGATGCTGATGATGTTGGTTCGTGGAAGAAAATTTGAGCAGCAAGGCATTGGGTGCCTTGGCATCTCATTCATCATAATTACTCACTGATATTTACTGAGATCCAGGCAAGTTACTGTTTTCCGGATAGCAGCCATGCTTTCTATTTACCTTGAACAAGCTCACAAAGCTTGCATATAGTGTGGCTCTGAACACAGAAATCTCCTATTAATTTTGTGAAGGAATTTTGATCATCAAATGGTAATTTACTGAGACCTATTTTTTCCATAAAGATTCTCAAAATCACATGTACCCGTGTTAAAAACAAGAAAACAGGGCCCAAACGGAGTTACTTTTGCGAAGCCCCACATCACGAAACTGAGACTCACCTAAGTACAATTTTAGTGCTCCCAGAAATAGAATCTTAAACCGCCAATCAGGACTCGAGTGAGCAGACTAGTTAAGTAAACTGCGTGCTAGACTCTTGCTTTTCCTGTTGCAAAGTTGGTTGCAACCACCAGCTCGTTCTATGGCCTGCAGTAACTTCCTGGCTCCTGCTCCCTTCTGCCCGGACAGGTCTTTAATTTGGGGCAGCAACCCCTTTCTATCTGCTAGTCCGATCTGAATTAATTTTTGCTCAAATAAAACCTTAAAAGTTTTAATATGCCTCAGCTTATCTTTTAACAGTAGTGTATATTGAAATAGAAATTTAGGGAAAATAAATGTGGTAACTCCTTCATTTTCAGCCTTTCAAACCTTGGCTTCCATTATCAGACTGCCCCACAGAATATTTATTCCAGTTTGCTCAGCTCACCTCATTAAGAGGGCAAGTTAACTAGGTTTCACACAGTTCTTTAAAAATCCTCCTCTAGGGGCGCCTGGGTGGCTCAGTGGGCTAAGCCTCTGCCTTTGGCTCAGGTCATGATCCCAGAGTCGTGGGATCGAGCCCCGCATCGGGCTCTCTGCTCAGCAGGGATCCGGCTTCCCCCTCTTTCTCTGCCTACATGTGATCTCCGTCTGTCAAATAAATAAAATCTTTAAAAAAAAAATCCTCCTCTATTATAAACAGGGCACACGAAGTTCATTGATGGGGGTGGTGCGCGGACAAGAATAGAAGAGTAACAATCCCTGAGACTTTGAACTTCAAGAAAAGAAGAGAGTACTCTCCCTCATTCAAGATTTTTGATGGCTTTGGGAAATATTCGTACTGGGTTCTTAAAAAAAAAAAAAAAAAAAAGATGACCGGGATAAAGAAGATACATAAAAAAAGCCTGAAGGACCATCACCAGGCTGTTTTCATTTCACCATGCAAGTTTTCAGCGACAGCTCTAAACTAGCAACTTTTCAATTAAATCCAATCTGTCATGGTGGGGAAAACAGTGCAGCCGACAGGCCCTGCAAAGAGATTTGGCTGTGAGCGGCCAACTTAGCACTTTTCACTGACAATCAGCTGTATTTGTTTAAACCCTGGCTTAGATAGCACTGCATATTTTTATTCCTTTGTAGGCATTGATGCCATTAACTTATACGGACACAATTAGGCACGGCAAACCGAGTCTTGGAATCTCCACTTTTCAGTCTTTCTCGGGGCTCTGCGTCTGCCTTGGGGGTAGTCACGCACCATGACAAAACCCTCTTTCCTTCCCTTCCTGCTCTCTCCACCACGTTGGGAGAAATCCGTGTCCTTGAGAATGCTGAGCGTCCAAATCATCCCAGTGCCCAGTTCATGGTCAGTGCCTGAAGCGAACAGTCTGAGACAGCGGGGAGCCGCTGCAACCATCACACATCTGTGACGCTATAAAAAGACAGGAAATAATGCATCCCTCCCTGCTTCAGATGCTTCGATGAAAGTGTAAACACTTTCTTTTCAAGGTTGTTCTTAAGAGCTGTGGAATTATACCTTTCGAGAGATTTTGCATTATTAACAAGGTTTGTATTATTAAAAAACATAGCGGTCATAAATTGATAGCATCGATATCTCCTGGAACTAGACATTAGCTGTGTTTGGTTAGAGGCCGTCTTACTTGTATTGGTCTAATCATCAGGACTTTCTCTGCTCATCACACTTCAGCGACGTGGATTGGCTCTATCATCAGTCCAGGAGCGTGGAGTACCAGAACCCAGCCGCTGGGGCTCACCACTCATCTCCTGCCCTTCTTGACTTCCCTAGCTCTGTCTCTCTGTCTTTCTCTTCCTCTTACTGTGATTTCATTGACCTGAGGTTTTCTGGCAAATAAGGCTGCACGCAAACCTCAGCTTGCCCCTAGAACTCACTTCCTTTCCCTTTCATTGACTCAGTGTAATGCAGTCCACGTTAGGTCGGGCGGGCGCCTACATACTAGTATTTTATTGAGGGCAGCTGCCCTGCATTCCTTCAACTGCTGGCTGTCCCTTGATTTAATTCAGAAGTGAATCAGAGGCTTGCCTCCCTTCCATTTATGGGTTTTCAGCTTCGGGAAATGCTTTAAGGAGTCAACAAGCTTTTCTTACTGTTCATGTGCTGATTATAGAGTGTGTATCTGTTGAAGGTTTACATTTCCATTATGGGACTCTCGGTGTGTGCTCTCAATCCGTTGTGCTCGGACGATGACTGGAATTTTTTTTTATTTTATTTTTTTTTATTTGACAGACAGAGAGAGAGATCACAAGTAGGCAGAGAGGCAGGCAGAGAGAGAGGGGGAAGCAGGCTCCATGCTGAGCAGAGAGCCCGATGTGGGGCTCGATCTCAGGACCCTGGGATCATGACCTGAGCTGAAGGCAGAGGCTTTAACCCACTGAGCCACTCAGGTGCCCCAATGACTGGAATTTTTAAAAATAAAATCATAGGGCCGCCTGGGTGGCTCAGTGGGTTAAGCAGCTGCCTTCGGCTCAGGTCATGATCCCAGCGTCCTGGGATCGAGTCCCACATTGGGCTCCTTGCTGGGCAGGGAGCCTGCTTCTCCCTCTGCCTCTGCCTGCCACTCTGTCTGCCTGTGCTTGCGCTCTCTCTCTCTATAACAAATAAATAAATAAAATCTCTAAAGAAAAAAAAAAAATCACCATTTAAAAAAAATAAATAAATAGATAAATAAAATCATAACCAGCTAGCCCGAGGGGATGAACTCCGCTCTCTGGAACACGACGTAGCTTGTGAGTTCAGTGCCTAACTAACGCACAGGGAAGAACAGGTTACCTCAGCAAAGCGGGCCTGTAAACATGGGAAACGAGGAAATTGCATGATTTGGGGGTCTATTTCCTATAAGGCACCAGAAGGTCTATTTTAAGAAACTAACATAACAGAGGGTGGTGCTAAATGCTACGGAGGAACTTGCAATAGTTTGCACATATGGACTGACTGTGTGGCAGCATATATAAATATTTCATTTGCTAATTGTAGTGAGTTTTCCGATTACACATGAACAGACAGAACGACATATGAGAAGTTCCAAGAACACTGTGTAACAGGACATACAGCTGAGATATAGTTGTTTCACACTTGGCGAGCATTCCGGCTCAGCAAACACAACTTTTTCTTTATTCTTTAATTAAGCTTTAAAATATGTAAAAGTCACCAAATTGAGAAAGTCATGATACTGGCATGTTCAAAGACCAGTGCCAACTAGAAAGTTAAAAACTGGAGCCTCAAAGGCATCAGTCTCCCAAGTGGCTTGATGTTATTTGGACTCAGTTGGCCGTGCAATCTGACTTCCCCTGGACTAGCTGCCCAATACCTCTCCTTTTTATTTCGGAGCTTAACTGATGAGCTGCTTAGAGAGGAGACAAAATGGAAAGCAAAATCATAATTTAGAAAATTACACAATCTCTGAAACTTGAACTATTAAGTCAATGTTTATAATTTTTGAAGCAAAAATAATAGGATTAGAAATGTTTATAACTGGAAGGGAAGGGATCATAAAAATACTGTAATACATCTCCCCCTTTACAGAGGATTTATACATAAATCTCTTGTTACAGATAAAGTGTCTTCTGCAAAATCACAAGTCTAGTTTGTCAGCGCCAGGACTAGAACCCTTACTTTCCAGCTTGTTAAACTGTCCTGATCCTTAGGTGGCCATTTTTGTTGGTCCTTAAGGTAGAATTTGGGAGGAGGAGTAGTTGAGTGAAATGCGTCTCGGTTTTTGAACCAGTGATAATTTGAGTTTAAATTCTGATTTAGTCTCATCTTTTTCAATCTAGAAAATAAATAACATTACATCTCATCTCCAGATTAGCTAGGAAGTGTGTCTACTGCCACAAACCTAAGAAGTTGAGGTACTGATAGCTCTTATTGGTACCCTCATATCCTCAAGGCGAGGGCACTTTCCACACACTCAGTAAACACTTGTCAATTTGCCAACAAATGAAGGAATAAATGGATAAATGAATAAACGACAGAACACGTAAGAATGAGTAAGGGATGAATGACCACGGTAAGAATCGCCAGTGAATGATAAATGAAGAGGAAACCTGTGAATATTTTCTTGAGGTTCTTTCAATCTATTAGGAATGCTTTGTTTCCTCTTTGATGTCACTCATTCATCAAGTTTGTTCTTTTGCCTTCTGTAGCACTTGAAAACATGACCCAGAAAATTGAAAATCAAAATGCACTAAATCACTCAAAAATGTGTATCAGCTCAGTGCAACCTCAACAGGAAAATCTAATTGAACACCTATCCAAACAGACCTTTGTCTGCCTTCCTTGCACCAACTTTCCAAACTCAAGCACAAAACCTCTCCTAGGAATGACCAATTTCAGTTTACCAAGTAGTGAAGGACATCATGGCCCTGTGCCTGGATATTCTTTTTAATTTTTGAAATTAATGTACAAAAAATTATTCTTGCACCATTTCAACAACTTACTGAATCAGCCTGCCTATAAAAGTTGGAGTCTTCAAATATTAACCTTGCTAAAGTGTCCTTTAGACCCCAGGAACAAAGAGAACAAGGAGAGGTCAGCAGTTCCCTGTGGAAATGCTTAAAAGGAACAGTATCCCTTATGTTCCAAAGACACTGAACTTTCACTAGGAGAGGTCAGGATGAGCCCACTGAGAGATGGTAAACAATTTTTCTGCTGAGCTCTCCAGATTGCCCCATCCTCTAGCAAGTAATGTATCCAGGGGACCTTGTGTGGGAGGGCTTGTTTTTTACTTTGAAAGGGTCCAGTCTAAAGATGGGAAAGATGTTGAATATTCTAATACCCTGTTAGTGCTCCAGTTTTTTAAAGCAAAGTAATTATAAGCAGAATGCAATGACATAGAGTAAGTCTGTATGGAAATTTGTATAAAAGATTTAGAATCTATTGATCCTTTTCTATCATAGAAGAAGTACTTGCATATATATATGCGCAATATATAGTATAAATGTGTACATATTTATACTATATATATATACTATAATATGTTTATTCACCTCCTGATAGATATTTGTTTTTTAGTTTCCTACTATCACAAACATTCATCACCAGTCTTCATGTAGACATATGTTTTCATTTCTTTTGGAAAAAATACTTAGGAGCCGAGTTGCAGGGTTGTATGGTAATGGATGTTGAACCTTATTAAAAAAAACAGAAAAACTGCCAAATTGTTTTTTCAAAGTGATTGTAAATTTTATTTTTCCTATAATGATGATAATGGCTTCAGTTGTTCCAAATCCTTGGCAACATTTGGCACTGCCATTATTTCAATTTTAGCTATTCTATTAGGTGTATAGTATTTTATTGCTGCTTTTTAATTTGCATTTCTCTGATGACTAATGATGCTGAACATCTTTTCATGGGCTTATTGGCCATTTATACATTTTCTTTGGTGAGTTTTAAGTTCATATCTTTTTTCATTTTAAAAATTGTTTGTCTTATTGAGTTGCAAGAGTTCTTAATTATTCTGGATATAAATTATTTGTCAGAAATATGTGTTGTCAATATTTTCTTCTAATCTGTGGCTTGCCTTTTAATTTCTAAATGGTGTCTTTCAAAGACCAAGTTTTTAATTTGGTGAAGTCTAATTCATCATTTTTTTTCCCTCTTAAGACTCATGCTCTTCATGTCCTAAGAATTTTTGCTTACCCAATGATATAAAGATTGTGTGTCCTATATTTATTCTAGAAGTTTTGGCAAAAACTCTAAGCAACATTTAAGCTATATCTCTTAAAATTTGATGTTTTCTTTTCATTTATATTCATTTTTTTGTAGTTAATGCTTAATTTCTTCTTTGACTCATAGCTTCTGTAGTGGTTAATTTTTTTTAGGTCCCCAGGTATTTGGGGATAATTCCAAAGATCTTTTTCATTTAGATTTCTAGTTTAATTTTTTTGTAGTTGGAAAACACACCCAAATGGTATCAACCATTTGAAATATTAAGCCATTTTATGGTCCTATATATGATCTATTTGATGAATGCTATCCTAGAAGGAAAAGGCTAAGAGAAACAGAGGAATCTCAATACTTCTTTAACTTTACAGGATGTTTACTTATTTCAATCTTAAATACCAGTTATCAAATAACAGAGTATGAAGTTAAAATTTCTTCAGAAGCACACATAATAATTCTAGGAATAAGAAATTGGTGTGGGGGTGCCTGGGTGGCTCAATGGGTTAAGCCTCTGCCTTCGGGTCAGGTCGTGATCCCAGGGTCTTGGGATCGAGCGGCACATCCGGCTCTTTGCTCTGCAGGGAGCCTGCTTTCTCCTCTCTCTCTCTCTCTGCCTGTGTCTCTGTCTACGTGTGATCTCTGTCTGTCAAATAAATAAATAAAATCTTTTAAAAAAAAGACATTGGTCTGTAAATAGCATCGCATGATAAATATTTGGAGACTTATCTCATAATTTCAAGAAATCAACAAAATTAACCTCACTGTGTCTAATCTCATATTGGAATGTATTGACTGTTTTTCTGTAGGATATATAATTTCATTCTCACATCTTTAAATAATAATATTACTTTACCAAATAACCTGTCTTTCCTATAACTCTTTCTAAAACGTGTTCTGAACATTCAGCAGAAAATTTAGAAATGTAAGCCCAAGAGGAAGCTAGTTGAACCAGAAAAGTTGGAAGTTGACCAGATATGTTTATTTCATATAATCTGCACCATGATTCTTTTCTTGTCAAAAAAAAATTTTAGGAAAATCATCAATCATGTAACTGAAAATTCCTACCTTGCCAAAATGACCTAAAAGTAACAACAATCTAAGGTTGAGTGAGCATTCTACTTGGTTCCCAAAAACTTCAAGGATAAAATGGGAAGACATGGGAAGAAATGATGAATAGTAAATGAAAGGATATTTTTTCTTGAGCAGATTGGAGTCCTCAGTGGACCTGAGAGGACTGACAGAACAACAGAACAAAACCATAGGTGACCATCATGGGAGATGGGATGAGGTAGTGGAAGCAGAAAAAGAAGTGTGGGTGCCATGTTGGAAGATCTTTGGGCTTGGGAACAATCTTTGGGCTTGGGAACCCACCATACCTCATCTGTTTTTCCGATGTGTCAGTCAGGGATTCTACCTCAAACTACTGGTAGATTTTCTCCTCCTTGAATATTTCTTTGGGGTGTTCCATTGATGCCATGCAATTATATCTGTTAGGAGTCAGCAATATTAAAAGGTTTGTATGGCAAGAGGGAAATGAGAAAGGACTTTGCTTTACTTTTAAATTCAAATTAGCTTCCTCAAACCACAGCTGGAATGATTATTTTTGACCTTTCTTTAAATCATAATTGATATCTTTGCAAATTGCCATCATCAAAGTTGTCAGGGCAGTAAGAAAAACGTTTCTGTTTTACATGGTGGAAGACATGATGCCATGATGACGGTTTGCAATGATTTGGGGGCTTCTTTACTCATGGTTTTTTCAATACCTTCAGGCTGATCACAAATATGTTTAACTGGAAAAATGCCTTGGTTTTATCTTCTTCTACTCTTTCCTCTCCTGACTACCTGTGAATTCTATCTTTCTTTTTGGGGCCAATCCAAGTATTACTGGAAGTAATGCCTTTGAACCTAAAATCTAGAGTGGCTTTTAATGCTGCCTCTTTTCCAGGAACCGTGTTCTCTTAACCCTCACCACAACATCAGCTAACCCCTGTAACAGATGAGAAAAAAGTTTTAGATATACTGCATTAGGTACACAGTCACACAAATAGTAAAGAATCATGTCTTGGATCCAGACCCTATTTGACTCCAGTCAAGACAAGATGTGACTAATTCAGTCTTTCATTCAATCATTTATTTACTCATTCATTCACATTGAGCCTGGTTGTAGGCTAGGCATTATTCAAGATATTCAAGGTATTCTGGATATATAAATATTAATTAAAAAGCAGGTCCTTCCATCAAAGAGTTCACAATCTTTGATTAATTAAATTAAAAAGAGGCAGCCTTGTTTGTTTGATGAAATTACTTCCTCTTACCATTTAATATGCCTGAGTACATTTATCTAAGTATGTTTTTTAAAATTGCACTCTCTTTTTTGGCTTGTCTTTGCAACTAAGATAACAGTTACTTTTTAAAACTGGAGAGCAATTGTACCTAAGTCTGTGGGTATTTAGTATGGGAATGGTTTCAAATAAATTTCATCATATCTAGTTAAGCTAATAATTAGATGGATTGGAGAGATACTAAGAGCCATTTCCTTAATAAAATAGAAAAAGAAAAGAGGGGGAGTCAAATAAATAGCAGTTATAGTGTTTTTCAGTCCACCAATCAGGTGGCCTGGAGTTGAAGTCATGAATTGTGGGATGATGTGGCACAAGAATCCAGGTAAGAGGACGAAAATAAAATAAAAAGATTGAAGAACAATCACTGTCTTTTATGTAGAAGGACTGTTTCCAAAGCCCTTACGTCAATATGGTGTTGAAAACTTAGAATACTCTGACCCATCAAAGTATTCTATCTGGATTTAGAGTCCCAGGCAAATGATGGAAGTCTTTTGAACTTTCCAAATCACTCATCAAAATAACCTGAGTTCCAGGTCCTAAGAACTCGGAAGATCAACTATAAAACAAGTAAAGGAGATGGAAGAGAGTTTCTTCTGTCTCTTCTGGATGCATAGCTGATCCTAGACTGATCACTTGAAACAAAGTATGCTTGTTTGGTTTTTTAACAGCTTTATTGAGATATAATTCACCTACTTGCAGTCTACTCCTTGAAAATGTACAATTCAATGGCTTTTAGTATATTCACAGAGTTGTGCAACCAGAACCACAGTCCATTTTAGAACATTTTCATCACCACAAAAAGAAACATGGCATCTCTTAGCCATTACTCTCCAATCCCTTGGTACCCCCCAGGCCTACTTAACCACCAATCTACTTTCTATCTCTATAGATTTGCCTATCACGGACTTTTCATATAAATGGTATCAGAAAGTATGTGGTCCTTTATGACTGGCTTATTTCTCTTAGTATAATGTTTCCAAATTTCATCCGTGTTATAACATGTATCAGTACTTCATTTCTTTTTATTGCCAAAAAAATATTCCATTGTATGGATGTAACATATTTTATATACATATGTGTGTATATGTGTGTGTGTGTGTATATATATATATATATATATTCATCATTGACTTGAGTTGTTTCCCTTTTCAGGCTATTATGAGTATTGCTGCTATGAACAATCATGTACAAGGTTTTATGTGGTCATAGATTTTCACTTCTCTTGGATATATACCTAGAATGGAATTTCTGGTTCATATGGTGATTCTGTGTTTAACCTCTTAAGGAACAATCAGATTGTTTTCCAACATGGCTACATCACTTTACATTCTGAGAAGACACGTATGAGGTTTCAAACCTCCACATCTTCACCAATTTGTTAGTACCTGTCTGTTTTTGTTTTGTTTTGCTTTGTTTATTAACAGTCATCCTAGTAAGTGTAAAGTGCTATCTCATCGTGGTTTTAATTTGCATTTCTATGATAGCTAATAATATTGAGCATCTTTTCAGATGCTTGTAAGTCATCGCATATCTCCTTTGGAGAAAGGTCTATTTAGATCCTTTGCCCATTTTTTAATTGGGGTATTTAAAAGCCTTTATGCTTTTTTTGTTTAGCCCTCTGTTGCTTCACAGAACCCAGGGTATTCGACTTTCAAAGAGTTCCAGGCTCCAGAATGAATGGTCAAACAGCATTCCCCTTTGTCTTGAAGTAGATTGGCTTATAAAATTTTACAGTAGAGATCATTTTATCAACCTGTTAACCTTCATGTGTGTGTGTATAATAGATGGGACTTAGATACAGCCAAATAAATATTTTTTAAGTAATTTTCTTATTTCCTACATGAATTTTTCTAATTGACTACTACAGAATCCTTGTCTTGCCAAGGACTACCCTCACTACCCCATCCCCCCAGGCCTTTGTACCTCGTCTCTGTAAGTCTTTTGCTTGAAATGCTCTCCTCCCAGTGATATGCACCCAGCTATCTCTTTCATGCCCACTTGTCAGAGGATCTTTACCTGGCCACTCATCTAATTTGACTCTCAATTTCCTCCCCTGTCATTCACTATTACATTTTCAAATTATAATATTACCACTATATTTTCTTCAAAGCTTTATCATGATCTTTATTATATATTTGTTTGTTTCCTCCTTTAGTCTCATTTCTCTTAAGAATGTGACAAGAGGGGGCACCTGGGTGGCTCAGTCCATTGAGTGTCCGGCTCTTGACTTCAACTCAGGTCATGATCTCAGGGTCATGGGATCGAGCCCCGCATCAGGCTCCATGCTCAGCTTGGAGTCTGCTTGCCCCTCTCCCTCTGCTCCTCCATCACCCCCCCCATCACTCTCTCTCTCTCAAATAAATGAATAAAATCTTAAAAAAAAAAAAAGAATGTGACAAGAGAATCGAACCCTCATCTCTTTTATTAACCCTCTTACCTGTGTCACAGAGAACCTTGCCCTGGAGGTAGGAGATTCTCAATAAATAGCTGTTGAGTCAAACAAAGCTTCATTGGAAACCCAGAAATATTCATGTTAAATCTTGATTATAAATGTGACTTAATAGAATATGAAGAAGTTTAGTCAAGTCAGAAAAAAAATGACTACTGAATGTGAGAGTAAATGCCGCTATGTGTCAGGCATTTACAAAGTGCTTTATTTGCATTATCTTTAAGTGGTTTATTTTCATTACCTTTTGGGAAAAATTAATTGGAATGCAGAACAGTGTCTACAGTTTGAGATATACTTCTATATTCTGACACTGTCTTCGGAAAAGAGATGACTAATGCCGGGACTTAGAATATGTGTTTTCAGGTCTCGGTTCCAATACCAACAAGCTTTTTTTGACTTTAACAGATACTTAACTTCTCCTTGCCTCAGTTTATACATCTGTCAAATGTCAATGTCATGTATCTACCTGATTCACGTGGTTATTTTAAGGATAAAACAAGAGATTGGAGAAATATAAATGTGCTGTGCAATTGTAGGGTACCACAATTATTATTATATATATTTGTTTATTTAAAGAATCATGAAAACTTTCCTACCCATCTAAATTTTCTTGCATTTCACTCCTTGTTTTCTAAGATATGTGTTATTTATTCTTCCAAATATTTTTTAGGAATTTTCTCACATCCCAAAGGAATTCAATGTAAAATGTCCATGGTTAATTAAGTACAATGGTGTAATAGAGTACTTAGGGATGGAGAGCTCTTTCATTTAATGACCTGACCATAATATACAGACCAAACATAGAGGGTTGACTGAGCAAAATCCCTGCCTTCAAATTTCAAGTCTACTAGTATATATGTGTTAATATAAAAGGTGTCAATCTCACTGGCGTGTTTGAAAATATCCTCCTCCTGGATACACTGCCCACATTTTGGTCCCCTGAATAAAGTCTCTGCATAATTAAAAACTCGAGTCGTAGAGCCAGTTGCTTTTTGTATTTTTTACAAAATCTTTTTTTTTTTTTCCAGTTTAAACTTTTCATGGAATGAGCAGCACTCACCTCGTCATCACAATCCGCCTTTTGAAGGAAGAGGAAAGATTTCCGTCTGCCTCATGCTTTACAGCAATGCCCCTCGCCTCTCTCTGATTTGTTTACCTCCAAGACCACTGCCAGTGGTTGAGAGAATCTTTTGTGGAATAATTGGACAACTGTGATGTGATGTGGACCTGCCATGTAGAAGTCAGTGTACTCAATGTTTCAGCTACCCATTTACATTTTCCAGAGTAACTAGGTGGAAAAAAGGCAAAAAAGGGAAGCAAAAGCATGAATCATTTTTTAAGTTTTTGTTTGTTTGTTTGTTTGTTTAAACTGTCTTTATGCCTATTGGAGATGACTGGGGAGGGTTGACCTAGGGAGAACTGTTATTTCTGTTATTTCTGTAATTAAAGAGATGCAGAATGAAAAGAGAAGAGCTATTGGTCAGACTGGGTTTGAATTACATATCATCTTTAATTATTGGTCTTTCTTCCTAGTTATTTTAATGTTTTATTACTCCTGTTCCTCCAAATACCTTCTTCCCTTTACAACCACTGAAGGAATAAAATGTGACAATTTGTTTCCTTTTGTGCTTGGTGGATGGCCGTTCTCTCACACTATGGGTCAACATGACCTTAACTTAGTTTTATTATATGATATCTATAATTGTGTCTTATCAGTGCCTCCTACTCTTTGGTGTTTACACAATTTTTAAAGAATTAATGTGGATTAGTGGACCTTAACCCTTACTAGCAGAAAATCAAATTATGAATTCTCAGCAATTATTTGCTTAGATTCTTCTGAACTGAAATTGTGAAATACTTAATTACTCTTCTGAAAGGGGGGGGGGATAGAAAGTGAAGAAATTAACGAGTAGGGTAAATATGGATTCACGATCATGTCAACTTTAAATAACCTCTCAACTGCAAAAAACTAAAACCTGACTATATCACAGTATCGCTAAGGAAACCAGTTAGAGGGACACCTGGGTGCCTCAGTTGGTTAAATGACTGCCTTCAACTCAGGTCATGATCCCAGGGTCCCGGGATCAAGGAGTTCCTCATCCAGCTCCTTGCTCAGCAGGGAGCCTTGCTTCTCCCTCTCTGTCCCTCCCCATCCACTTATGCACACACATATGTACATGCTATCTCTCTCTCAAATAAGTAAATACAAAATCTTAAAAAAAAAAAAAAAAGAGGAGGGGCACCTGGGTGGCTCAGTGGGTTAAGCCTCTGCCTTCGGCTCTGGTCACGATCCCGGGGTCCTGGGATCAAGCCCCACATCTGGCTCTCTTCTCAGCGGGAAGCCAGCTTCCCCCTCTCTCTCTGCCTGCCTCTCTGCCTACTTGTGATCTCTGACTGTGAAATAAATAAAATCTTTAAAAAAGAAAAAGAGGAAACCATTTAAATTGTATGAGGGCAAGACAGAAGTTATTAAAGATTTTTTTTAATTTATTTATTTGTCAGATAGAGAGAGCAGGAGCGAGCACAGGCAGACAGAGTGGCAGGCAGAGGCAGAGGGAGAAGCAGGCTCCATGCCGAGCAAGGAGCCCGATGTGGGACTCGACCCCAGGACGCTGGGATCATGACCTGAGCCGAAGGCAGCCGCTTAACCAACTGAGCCACCCAGGCGTCCCAAGACAGAAGTTATTAGAACATATTTATAAACATAATCTTCTGCTTGGAGATACATATTTTTTAAGTTTTAATTTAAATTCCATTTAGTTAACATAAAGTGTAATAGTTACCAGTGTACAATGTAATGAACCCCACCTCTATACAACACCAGTGCTCATCCTAACACTTGCCCTCCTTGATCCCCATTGCCTATTTAACCAACCTCCACTCAACAACCCCTCCCCCATAACTGCTTGGAGATACTTTTAACATGAATGATTTTTGCTTCAGTGTTTCTTTAAGTGTGATCTACAGATGAGCAGCAGCAACCTAACCTGGGAACTTTTTAGGCACATAAATTCTCTGTCCCCACCCATGCCTACTGAGTCAGTGTCTGGGGATGGGTTCCAGCAACTTTTTGTCAACAACCTCTCCAAAGGATTCCAAGGTTTGAGAGCCACAGATCAGAGCATTGATTCTCAAACTGGTTTTGCATAAGAATCACCTGGAGAGCTTTCAAACTTACAAAGGCCTGGGTTCCACCCAAAAACACTTAACTGAGAATCTTGAGAGTTGTAAGCAGGCATTGGTGGTTTTGACCCTCATGGAGCCTATCTCTCAAATCCGACTGCACTTGATAGTGATGCTGGAGAAACTTCAAAACATTATGGATACCAGGAGCCCCACTATATAACACTGAATATACAAACCTCCAATTATAAAATAAGTTCTGAGGATGTAATGTACAGCGTGGTGACTATAGTTAATAATACCGTATTATATATTTAGACGTTGCTAAGAGATCTTACAAGTTGTCATCACAAGGAAAAATTTTTTTGGAAAAAAAGATCTATGGGAATGAGATCTGGAAATTGGTATCTTTTAGAAGCTCCCCATGTAACTGTCATATACAGTCAAGGTCGAGAACCATTGCTCTAGCAGAAGCCATTCGAATGGATTAAATGATCTCTCTAGGTCTGTTCTCTTGGTGCAATTTATTTTTTTAAAGAATGTGCTAAAAGATATAATTTTATGTGCATACTTTCCCACTTACCACGTTTTTATTTTATTTTTTTAAAGATTTTTATTTATTTATTTGACACACAGAGATCACAAGTAGGCAGAGAGAGGAGGAAGCAGGCTCCCCACTGAGCAGAGAACCCGATGTGGGGCTCGATCCCAGGACTCTGACATCATGACCTGGGCCAAAGACAGAGGCCCAACCCACTGAGCCACCCAGGCACCGCCTTACTACGTTTTTAATTCAGTTCAATTTTTTGTGACCTTGTGTTATTTTTACTGCTCCTCATTGGGGTTCATCCCTTAATGTGATCCTGTTGTCAATGATGAGGAGTGGATGCATTAACCACCATCGATGAAAGGGAAAGAGTAGAGTCAGACATGCACAAGGGGTGAAAGTCAACCGCAGGAGCAACTTTCAGGTCACAGGATAATTGATACAGTGGAATGAGCTGTTTCTTGTTAGAGAAGCCATAGCCACATTTGGAGAAGAGCAGGAACTCTTAGGATCTCTGCTGAGTTTGACTCCACCATCCAAAAGAGCATAAGGTGAAAATAAGACACAAGGTATCTTTGTCTTTCCATTTTAATTCTGTAAGTTATTGGATATTGGGCAAAGCATACTGGCATTGATATTTACTTGGTCTCTCTTGATAAACCAGTCAACACATAGGTTACTTAAAAATAACATACTATTTTGGGGGGAGGAGTCAAGATGGCAGAGAAGTAGCAGCTGAGACGACATCAGCCAGCAGGAGATCAGCTAGATAGCCTATCAAACCATTCCGAACACCTACAAATCCAACAGGAGATCGAAGAGAAGAAAAACAACAATTCTAGGACAGAAAATCGACCACTTTCTGAAAGGTAGGACCAGCGGAGACGTGAATCCAACGCGACGGGAAGATAGACCCCAGGGGGAGGGGCCGGCTCCCGGCAAGCGGTGGAGCACAAAATCAGAACTTTTAAAAGTCGGATCCACGGAGGGACATCGCTCCAGAGGCTAAACTGGGGTGAAGACCTCGTGGGGACAGCGTGGACTCAGGTCCCACGGGGTCACAGAAGGATCGGGT